>BQKN01061065.1:95202-109179 GCA_022839385.1 Asparagus kiusianus | reverse complement strand
CGTTGACTTATCCCTTCTTAGGATTCGGGATAAAATTCCCCGTGTGTGTGAAGCGCGGATTATGGTGTCATTAATAACAACCTGCCACAATGTGGAATATGTGGGCTTTTGTCCTTTTTGACGGTTAAGGACTAACCGGCAACGCGTGTTAGGCGCTGACTCATCCCTTCTTAGGCTTCGGGATAAAATACCCCAGGTTTAGACCCTGGTGTCTTCTTCAATCGGTAAAAGACTAAACCGGCAACGCGTGTTAGGCATTGACTTTGGGGTTTTTGGCAAACCCCCAGCCCTCAACGGGTTTGACGTGCCTTTACCGATTACCGTTTGAATCGGGCTAGCATGCGAATCCTCTAAATACGTTCCGCATGTAACGTTATGCTAAGAGAATAAAATTCTCTGAGACTTTATGCTATGATGTCGAATACATAGACTTCGCCATTGTTATGGGAATAGGCTACCCAGCACCGCGTATTAGGCGATGACTTATCCCTTCTTAGGCTTCGGGATAAAATTCCCCATACACAACCTGTCCGGATTGGGAAGTTGTGAATTATGTCTTTTCTGAAAGCAAAGACAAATCGGAAAATGAGAGAGGAAGAATTTTATACTCTATCTCCCAGCGCTGGAGAGGAAGAATTTTATATTCTATCTACAGCTGGAAAGGAGAGTCGAGGTGGGATCCCCACCCCTAGAATCCGAAAGGTTCAAATGACCCTAACTTTTATAGGATTGGTCATCTGAATCTGAAGAGGAAGAATTTTATATTCTATCTTCAGCAGGAAAGAAAACTCGGGGTGGGATCTCCACCCCCAGGATCCGAAGGATGAAACTAGAAGTGGGATCTCCACTCCGAGAATCGAAAGGTTCAAACGACCCTACATTTTATAGGATTGGTCATTTGAATCTAAGAGGAAGAATTTTATATTCTATCTTCAGCAAGAAAGGAAACTCGAGGTGGGATTTCCACTCTGAGAATCCGAAAAGGTTCGGATAACCCTAACTGTCGGAAGGTTTGATCGCTCAATTTGTGGGCCTCTCGTTCATTGAAGGAATCGAGAGGGGATTTTGGTTTTGAAAATGATTTCGGGTTATCCTTAATTCGTCCGGGGACTTCCCGTTACATGAATTATCCACCCCCAGCTTTTCTTGCGAAACTGGGTTTGTATCAGCTGCATGATCGGGTTATCCTTAAGAATACCACGTATGGCGTTCTCCAGGAACTTCCCGTTGAAGAAAGGAAATAGTTTAGACTCATATACCTATTGGAGTATTGAGAAGCAGTTTATACTCGTATACTCTTCGGAGTCGGGGAGCAGTTTATACTCTTATACCGGTCGGAGTGTTGCCGTTCTTGACTGGCTTACTCTAGCGTTATGACGCCGGCTTCAACCAAGGTCTGGATGCTATTCTTTAAAGTAAAGCAGGCCTTGGTGGGATGAAGGATCCTCCTGTGGTACGCGCAGTACTTTGGATCCGAAGTATCGTCAGCTTCCTCCTGATTCGTGATCGGTGGCAGCTTGATCTTGTTATTTTCGAGGAGGGATTTGAAGATGGCTGGAACATCTTCGTCCTTGAAGGAATACTCTTTTTGAGGCCTCTGATCCGAAGTCTTCTGCTGTCTTCGGGGCTACTGTTGCGATGTTTGATTGGCATCAACAGCCGCTACAGGGGTTTTGCCCTTACCACGGAAGGCGAAGTTAGAATTCGGAGGATTAGTCGTCGATTGACCCCTCTCGGTCTTCTTCCTTCGGAGGAATCGCTCAGCTTGCTCCCCTCGGACCTTCAGGTCTTTCCAAGTGTTGGACGGTGCGACTCCCATAACTTCCAATATCTCTATAGATAGGTTGTTATGACTTGTCTGGAGGATGAAGTCCTTCGTGATCGGATCTCGGCAGTTCATTGCCTTATTCCTGAAGCGTTTGACGAAGTCGTTGACTGTCTCGCCATCTTCTTGTTTCTCATCGAAAAGTGTCGTGATGGATACCTCATCGTCGTCATCAAAGAAACTGCCGAGGAATGAACTCTCCATATCGTCCCAATTATTAATACTTCCGGGCTTGAGGCGACGATACCAATCGAAGGCGGCTCCACGAAGAGTGCTAACGAATGACCGAACCATCAAGGCTTCATTACCGGAGATCATGCCCAAGTGGGACTTAAAGTAGATTAGATGTTGTGTGGGCGAACCATTCCCGTCAAACGGTGTGAAGTTAATCAAGTTGAACTTTGCCGGGTATGCTATTGAATCCCACTCTCTTGGATAAGGACACAGAATGCCGGTCCTTTTCACTTCTTGAGCAGACATCAGAGCGTTGATTTTGCTTTCGAGATCTTTCATTTTCTCATCCTCGCTCGTATCGGGGCTTGGACAAATTGAAAGAGGGATAACAGGGCCACCCCCTGTATTGTCATTATTGGTAGGACCACCCCCAGCGTTTTGGTTAGCTGGAGGGTTCTCAGCATTGAGAGGTTCATCCACATCTGAATCGCTACCCGCATGGTCAGCACGGTTACGACGGCTGGATTCACCGAACTGATTAGACAGAGCCCGAATTTGTTGGTCGTGCTCTTCCCTCATCCGTAACATAGCCGTTTCTATTTCGATTCTGAATGCTTCTTTCTGCTTAGTCAGGGCCTCTTCAAGTATCTTGGTCACTTGTTCGGCGCTGATCATAAGTGATTCATAAGATTGTCCCACACTAGAAGCCGTGTCATCGGATGCTACGGCGAAGCAAGAATCTGAATCGGTGTCTGATTCCTCCTCTTCTAAGGAAAGTCCCTTTTGTATCCTTCGGTAGTTCTTCCGGCCACTGGTCCCTGACCGCAACCGTGTCATACATCGGGATACTTCGGCGAGCTGGTCTAGGTTAAAATATGATGTTGATTTCCCTCTACCGGCCATGTTAGCCGACACTCTTAGATATTCGTCTTCTTGGTGGACGAATTTCTTCTTGTGGAAACGCCTTGGCTTAGAAATTCTTTCGAACACCGAGACTCTCCTTAGGGTTTGAGCACAGCAGCATTCAGATAGCACCGCCTTGATTATGTTGGCGTACGAGCAGCGAGACTCCGTGTCCTGCACATATCTCTTCCGAGATTTTTCCACACCCCCAGCTCTATAGTACAACTCATCAGTTTGATAACTGGAGCAACCTATAGAGTGTTAGCATGTGTTCCCCGGTATAACATCATCATCATCAGATGAGTGTGCTTCCCTTTGGGAATGTGACGCTTTGTTAGCTTTTTCAAAAGTAGCCCGTTCAAGTTTACGTTTTTGTGAGCGTAGAAACTGAACGGGCTCTTGTACTTCGACTCGCAACCCAATGCGGTCGGTGATAGGGGTTTTCCCTTTGACATCTTTCTTGGGGGGATTAATTCGACCCCCAGTTTGATTTATCACCTGGGGATCTTTCAATGGTCCCAGTCTTTCCTTGATAAGTACTCTACCTCGATTCTCTGGTAAAGGACCGAGGCGACCTATCAAAGGAACCCTGGATCTTGAAGGGTCCCCATTCTTACTGGCTCCGTTGAAGGTGCCGGAACAGGAGGAACATCATCTGGATTTGGAAGATTTCGGGCGATAACTCCACCCATCTTTGTTGAAGGTGCTGGTTTCGACTTGGGTACCCACACCAACTTGTTTGTAGGCAGCTTTTTGACCGCCTCTCCTTTCTGCATCTCCTCCGCTTTCTTTAGGAGGAGTCGGGCATGTGCGAGCAACGCCCGACGCTTCTTGATTCGCTCCTCGAGGGTGGAGCGATTCCTCTTGACACGAACCCATTCGTTCTCTTTAGTTTTGGAGGAGAAGTTGGTTGTTTGCCGTTGTTGTTCTCGGCGATACCTGGACTTTAGATCCTCATTGTAGCGGATCCCGTCCATTGATTCAGCAGCTTTGGCTTGTTGTAGGGCGAGGCGTTGATGCCATCTTTGGCGAGCCCTCTTTGACAGAACTGGAGCAGCATCATCAATCGCCTTTGTGGTGGACGGGAGAGCTGGATCTGTAGCCTCGACCACACTGAACGACGCGGGGACGTTGTGTGGTGCGAGTGTTGAAGCGGTGGGATCTTGGATTGAGGAGTTGGAGATCCCACGAGCCCTTTTGGGAGATTGAGTCTTCCCACGCCTGTTTAGAGAGGCGGATCTGGAGGAGGAGGAAGAGAGGTACTCTTCAAACTTTTGCTGATCGAACTCGTTGTTTTCGATCTCTTCATTCACCCGGATCTTGAATGCCGGTTGCGTCACGACGATCTCGGCGGCGAGATCGGCGGCTCCCACTGTGGTCGCCAGCTTGTTTTCGGGAAAAGTTGCTGTTTTCATTGCTTTGAGATCTGTTACAACTTCAGACGTTACAACAAAATCAAATGAAAAGTCGATCTTTTTATAAGATCTACTTGTGCAATAAAACAAAGATTACAACTTTATCGAAAATAAACACGAGATCCCGTTTTGGTGCGGTCTCGCTTGCGTGGGTCTTTTGCCTGTGACGGGGATGTTGATATCCGTGGACCACCGGTCGATCAGATCCGTTCTGGGAAAATACGGCAGAGTTTCGTCTATCCGCGAAGGGATATAGAAACAGAACTTCGTCGATCCGCGTGAGATCTAGAAGCTTAAAGCGTATATCTCGGCTAAAACGAGACACTAACTCTTCTTAGTATCACCGCTAAGGGGCAACACTAAGGAAAAAAAGAGAAGGTGAATGAAGAAGAAGACTCCTTTGCTGTAGAGGGCTCGATCACTCGTCGCTGCAGCAGGGCTTCACCTTAGCTCTCCAAATTTCCAGATCTTCCTCTAAGCTCCAAAGCTCTAGCCTTGCTCTCCCAAAAATCCAGCCCTTTGAATGAGGACCCAATGGGTCTATTTATAGGCCAAAAGGAGACCCTAGGGGCTGCCTTATCCATTGTAACAAACCTTATCCGTAAAAAATCCCAAAGACGCCTACGTGTCCGTAAAAAATGCTCAAGACGCCTACGTGTCTGTAGAAAACACTCAAGACGCCTACGTGTCCGTAGAAAACACTCAAGACACCTCCGGGGCGTCTCGGCGTGGCCGAGACACCCTTGGGGTGTCTCGGCCAAGCCGAGACACCCCTGGGGTGTCTTGGCTTTGCCAAGACACCCCTCGGGTGTTTTGACCTCGCCGGGACACCGCGGGTGCCTCGGTTCAGTCCGAGACTGTTTGCTGTTGTTCCGCCGTTGACTTTTCGTCCGAACTCGGATTTGAGTGATTTCGGATGCGTTGGAATTCTGACGAAGAGCTCTACAGATCTCAATAGTTGGGTTATCAGTGGGGTGAGTGGGACACGACGGGCGTTGGTCCGTTTGCAGCGGTTGCGGGGTTCTCGGTCAGTCCGTATCCCCGTTATTCTGATATTCTGTCGGCTCACGTAGTCCGTCGGTTCACTTCAGGTGCTCACCGACATCAATGGAACTCTTGTGAACCGGGTAGTGACGTTCATCGTCGTTCGTTAACACTGAGCTGTTTGCGGGGACCTATCGGCAATTTTTGATGCCTACAGGAAGACGAACCCCTACAGGACCAGCAGGCCGCTCATGTGTAGACTTAGTACGCATCTCAACCTGTGCAGAAGCTTCGGCACTGGGCCGTGATCTCGTATAACGAGAAACGAGCGGCTCATGCTCGTCAGCCATCCTACCTGGAGTGACAAAAGTCATCTTATTAGGATGAGTAAATAAGACCTTTCGTTCCGGATTCTGGAAAGCTAATTGAGATTTAGAAAGAGTATAGCGTTGATACCAACGAGAAAGTGCTAAATCCATTAATTGTGAAAAGAAAGAGTCTGACAGACCTATATCAGATCCTCCCCCGTCGGTATCTATGTCTATATATTCTTCCTCAGAAGTCTCATCCTCATCGTCAATAGGAAGAAGCTCTTCATCATCCTCCATCTTGTCTTTAGTCGAACGGGAAGGTTTGGCAGGCTTCTTCCCCTGCTTCTTCGAAAGCTCAGTCTTACGAGCAGCGTTAATAGTAGTTTGAACCAAGTGCTCAGCCTCCAACTCTGAAAGACTCCTCACATCTAGAAACTCGTTGGCAGAAAGGAGCCACTTGCAGCTGAGGAAAGTAAGCAACGGTTTGTGATTGGATGAAGGAAGAGCGAAATAGGCTCCAGTACAGCCCATCATAGTCCAAAGCTATGCTCGAACGCCGTCAATAAGACCCCCCTCGATCCTCAAACCCTGGCTCAGGTTCCTAACATATAGTTAGTCGTAACCAAACTGGCAAGTGAAACGTCATGGAAGATAAGGCTCTATATGGCAACGACCCTTCACCCGAAGGACAAGATATCCAACGCGGATGTTCACCAACCAACGAAAGCAACCAGTGTCAAGAGAAGTCCGACCGGCCCTGGGTTTCTCCTCATCAATCAACATGTCGTCATAGTGGACCGAGAAGCGAGGAAAACACTTGAAGAACTCCCAGCTCTTACGAACTTGAAGCTCTCGCTGTACATCAGTGAATCTCTTCCCAAACCATTTGCTCCTTTCCAACAGCTGCACAAAAGGAACAGATGCATCAACAGTACTAGGCGTCGACATCAAATCAGGACGATGAAGAATGAACTATGCCATCAGGTATGTATACGGATGCTCGACCATTACAGAAAGAAGCTCTGTCGACGGTTCAGGACCCACATGTGTAAGACCATCGACCAAATACCAGCCCACAATGAATGTCGGCAACCATCACTGGAAGCATAGAAAGCTCCTTCCCGTAAGCTAACTGAACGGCGGGGAAGAGTACCTCAATAGGCAAGGCGTTAGAAAACCGATATGGAATGACACACTTCTTCAACCAGATGGCAAGATAGCCCGCTAGCAAATTCCTAGGCCGAATAGACTTCTGAGCATGACAAAGGAATGTCCAAAACTTGGTCCCTGTAGGAAAAACTCCCTCAGTGTTAGCGGTAGTAAAGGAGCAAGCTTCGCCCCTCTCCATTAACTCATTAATGGCAGAAGATGTCAAAGAGGCTAACTCACAAACAACCTCGCTTGGACTGCTCTCTAAATGCTGGAATAGATAATTAGCGAACTGCTTCAAACTGATCTGCCTCTTCCTCTACGCTTGGGGACTCACTTTGATTAGAGATGTATAATAATGGCACGTAAGGTCCCAAAGCGTGTCATACATGTCGGGAGAATCCTTCTTCAGCCACTCTATATGCAAGTTCGAGGGAAAGTACTCCTGATACGGACAATCCCCCATCGGAAGACCAGAAACTTTGTGCATCTCATGCAAAGCTAACCCCAACTCCCAACTGCAAGTTAAGAAAGTGTTACTATCAGGGATATATGTCTCCAATAACGCTAGTAAGTGGTGACTGCTGACCGAGAATCCATACATGGTGGCTCGTATCGGTGCATACAACCCACTGCCTCTCAGATCATTCTCCTAATGTCCCAAGACGTAACTGGTCATACAAGTCCACCACTGTTTGGGTAGCGAATAGGCCCAACCAAAACATCTAAAATCTGTCGGAGGTAACTTCCTCCCAAGCTTGGCCAAATGATTCCTCACAGTAGGAGCGGCTACTGACACCTCGTCTGGTGGTGCGGTATCAAGACCCAGAATCTCTGGTCGAAGGCCACAAATATAATTATGTCCATCAGAACCTGGGGTCTTATGGTGGGAAATAAATCCGCAATGAACTCGGTCATGGTCATCTGTAAGATCCCAGGACAGCTGTCCCTGTACAGCCTGTATCTCCAAATGAGTAAGGGAATTCTGGTGGGGAATAGAAGGGATGTAAAGAAGGAGCTCTTCATCATTATTCAACCAGTGCTCGTCGGCAAGAGTTAGCTTAGCCGGATTCTCGACATGGTCTCCAAATAAATAACCAGGCTTCTCTAAAGCCTGAGTGGAAATAGAGTCTGTAGTGAAGGGGGCATCGGTAATCAACAGGCGCAGTGAACGGCATCCCCCATCTCGTATCAAACGACAGGATTCCTCGGAACGGCTCTTATCAAACTGAGGAGTCGGACCAATGGCCTACCTATCAGCAACAGAAGCAAAAATCTTTCCACTGCAACCACTAGTAGCATGAGAGGGCAGGCTGTCCGCGGGAAATTCAACTGCGGCAAAACAAGCGTAGAATCAGAAAATTATTCATGAATTATACAATGATTGAATTCTTCTCACAAGATAGCGAGATAGAGTTATTCATTAAGTAATTGGCGAGACGATTTCAAGTGTCCTACACTGGAAGAACGGTATGCATCATCACATAAGCAATGTGGTAATGTACCCCGACCCACACGGTGTAATACAACACGAAATCGCCCCAATATGCCAGAAGACGTGAATTGGCCAAGCAAAACACATCACTTAAAACCTCAATCCCCATGAAGGAGGATGTCCGTTCTTCCCGAATGACCCGCGAAAGGAGCAAAACGAGGGCATGATAGAACCATGAGTCATCCTGAAACCTCAATCCCCGAGAAGGAGGACGTCGGTTCTTCTCGAATGACCCGCGAAGGAGCTAAATGAGGGCACGATAGAATAGCAAATCATCCTGAAACCTCGATCCCCACGAAGGAGGACGTCGGTTCTTCCTGTGCGAAGGAGCCAAACGAGGGCATGATAGAATAGCAAATCATCCTGAAACCTTGATCCCCGCGAAGGAGGACGTTGGTTCTTCCCAAATGACCCACGAAGGAGCCAAGCGAGGGCATGGTAGTGTTTTCGTCGAAAGTTGCCTTCATTACTGATTTCATTAAAACTTCAGTCGTTACAATGAATCAAATAACAAAGAAACAAAGATTACAACCCTCTCGAAAATAAACGCAAGTCCCGTTTATCGGTGCTTGCTTGCGTGGGTTTTTGGCCTGTGACGGGGATGTCGATATCTGTGGACCACCGGTCGATCAAGATCTTTTCCGGAAGAATCCGG
Organism: Asparagus kiusianus; assembly: GCA_022839385.1. Lineage (NCBI taxonomy): Eukaryota > Viridiplantae > Streptophyta > Magnoliopsida > Asparagales > Asparagaceae > Asparagus > Asparagus kiusianus. The sequence goes on along the minus strand of BQKN01061065.1, from coordinate 100,268 downwards.
CAGAGTTTCGTCTATCCTCGAGGGGATATGGAAACCAACAGCTCCTATCTCGGATGATCGAGATATTCGCTCTTCTTAGTATCACCGCTATAGGGCAACACTAAGGGAAGAGAAAAGGGGTGAATGAAGAAGGAGACTCCTTGATCCGGCAGGGCTGTGGATCCCATTCTGAAGTTGTTGGATGCTCGAGTCAAGAGACCAACTAATGGAGCTGGTGCGTCAATGACTCGAATTATAGAATTTTTGGCAAATTCTCAGCCATCAACGGATTTGATGAGCCTTTACTGATTACCATTTGAATCGGGCTAGCATGCGGATTGTTTAAGTCCGTTCCGCATGTGACGTCGTGCTAAAAGAGTTAACTCTTTTAGTGCTACGATATTGAATACGTAGACTTCGTCTTTCTTACGGGAATAGACTACCCGGCAACGCGTGTTAGGCGTTGATTTATCCCTACTTAGGCTTCGGGATCAAATTCCCCGTACGTGTGAAGCACGGATTCTACCACAATGTGGAATATGTGGGTTTGTCCTTTTTAACGGTCAAGGACTAACCGGCAACGCGTGTTAGGCGCTGACTCATCCCTTCTTAGGCTTCAGGATAAAATTCCCCAGAATCGAACTCTGGTTTCTTTTCTCAATCGGTGAAAGACTAAACCGTCCAATGGAAGAGGAAGAATTTTATATTCTATCTCCCAATGGAAAGGAAACTTGAGGTGGGATTCCCACCCCCAGCATCCGGAAGAACGAAACTAGGAGTGAAAACTCTACTCCGAGAATCGAAAGGCTGAGAGAGGAAGAATTTTATATTCTATCTCTCAGTGCTGAAGAGGAAGAATTTTATATTCTATCTTCAGTTGCAAAGGAGACTCGGGGTGGGATCTCCACCCCCAGAATCCAGCAAGGTGAAACTAAGAGTGGGATCTCCACTCCGAGAATCGGAAGAGATTCAAGAAACCCTAACTTTTATAGGTTTGGTTACTCGATTTGTGGACCTCTCGTTCATTGAAGGAATCGAGAGGGGACTTTGGTTGTGGCCCTAACTATTGGAAGGTTTGACCAGCGGGAAGTGCAGAACGATCATAACTGTAAGACGGTTTGATCGTTTGATTTGGAGACCTCTCGTTCATTGAAGGAATCGAGAGGGGATTTTGATTGTGATGAATTATCCACCCCCAGCTTTTCTTTGTAAAACTGGGTGTATCATTGAATTAGATGCATGATCGGGTTATCCTTAAGAATATCACGCATGGCATTCTTCTAGGAACTTCTCGTGGAAAGGAGGAAACAGTTTAGACTCATAAACCTATTGGAGTATCAGGGAGCAGTTTAACCTCTTATACCGGTCGGAGGATTGAGAAGCAGTTTATACTCATATACTCTTTGGAGTCTGGGAGCAGTTTATACTCTTATACCGGTCGGAGTTTGGGGATACAGTTTATACTCGTGCACCCACTGGAGTTTGGGCCGTTCTTGACTGGCTTACCCTAGCGTTATGACGCCGGCTTCAACCAAGGTCTGGATGCTATCCTTGAGTGTAAAGCACGCCTTGGTTGGGTGATGGATCCTTCTGTGGTATGCGCAGTACTTCGGATCCGCAATATCGTCAGCTTCCTCTTGATTCACAATTGGTGGGAGCTTGATCTTGTTATTGTCCAGGAGGGATTTGAAGATGGCTGGAACATCTTCGTCCTTGAAGGAATACTCTTTTTGAGGCCTCTGATCCGGAGTCTTTTGTTGCCTCCGGATTTGCTGTTGCGTTGTCTGATTAGCATCCGCCGCAGGTGCTTCACCCCCATTACGAGAGGTGAAGTTCGAGTTTGGAGAATTAGCCATCGGTTGGCTCCTCTCGGCCTTCTTCCTTTTGAGGAATCGCTCAGCTTGCTCTCCTCGGGCCTTCAAATCCTTCCAAGTGTCGGGCGGCTCTATTCCCATAACATCCAAGATGTTAATGGATAAGTTGTTATGACAAGTCTGCAAGATGAACTCCTCCGTGATGGGATCCTTGCAGTTCATCGCCTTGTTACGGAAGCGTTTGATGAAGGTATCCACCGACTCTCCGTTCTTTTGTTTCTCATCGAAGAGTGTCCTAATGGATATCTCGTCGTCGTCATCAAAGAAATGAGTGAGGAACATACTCTCCAAGTCCTCCCAACTGTTGATGCTTCCAAATTTAAGACGGCGATACCAATCGAAGGCAGCTCCGCGAAGAGTGCCGACGAATGACCGAACCATCAAGGGTTCATTGCCGGAGATCATGCCCAAGTGGGACTTGAAGTAGATCAAATGTTGAGTGGGCGAGCCTCTCCCATGAAACGGCATGAAGTTGATCAGGTTGAACTTCGCCGGATACGGAATCGAGTCCCACTCTTTTGGGTAAGGACAAGGAATTCCGGTCTTCTTTACCTCTCGAGCAGACATTAATGCGTTAATTTTGCTCTCGAGATCTTTCATCTTCTCATCCCAGCTTGTGCTGGAGCTTGGACAACTTGAAGGTGGGATGACGGGGCCACCCCCTGTATTACCACCCCCAGCGTTTTGGTTAACCGGAGGGTTCTCGGCATTGAGAGGTTCATCCACATCCGAATCGCTACCTGCTTGGTTAGCATGGTTACGACGGCTGGATTCACCGAGCTGATTAGATAGAGCGCGAACTTGTTGGTCGTGCTCTTCCCTCATCCGTAGCAGGGCTGTTTCCATTTCGATTTTGAAGGCCTCTTTCTGCTTAGCCAGGGCCTCTTCAAGTATCTTGGTTACTTGTTCGGCGTTGATCATAAGCGATGAGCAAGGTTGCCCCGTGCTCGATGCTGTATCATCAGACGCTACGGCCGAGCAGGAGTCTGAATTAGTATCCGACGCCTCTTCTTCTAGAGAAAGCCCCTTCGGTACCCTTCGGTAGTCCTTCCGGCTGATGGCTCCCGACCGCAACCGCGTCATGCATCGGGATATCTCGGCAAGCTGGTCCCGGTTGAAGGGTTGCGTCGATCTAGCTCTACCGGTCATATTAGCCGTCACCCTTAGATATTCGTCTTCTTGGCGGACGAACTTCTTCTTGTGGGAACGTCTCGGTGTGGAAATTCTCTCGAAAACCGAAACTCTCTTTGCGGTTTGGGCACAGCAGCATCCCGACAGCACCGCTTTGATGATATTGGCGCACGGGCAGTGAGACTCCATGTCCTGCACATATTTCTTCCGGGGTTTTTCCACACCCCCAGCTCTATAGTACAGCTCATCAGCTTTACAACTGGAGCAACCTATAGAGTGTTGGTGTGTATTCCCCAGTATAACACTCTCATCATCAGATGAGTGTGTTTCCCTTTTGGAGTGCAACACTTGGTTAGTTTTCTCACAAGTGGCCCGTTCAAGTTTACGCTTTTGTGAGCGTAAAAACTGAACGGGCTCTTGTGCTTCGACCCGCAACTCGATGCGGTCAGTGATAGGGGTTTTCCCTTTATCATCTTTCCTGGGGGGGTTGATTCGACCCCCAGTCTGATTTGCAACTTGGGGACCCTTCAATGGCCCCAGTCTTTCCTTAATAGGTACTCTTCCTCGATTCTCTGGTAGAGGGCCGAGGCGACCTTTCAAGGAAACTTTGGAAGTTGAAGGGTCCCTGTTTTTACCTAGCTCCGTTGAAGGCGCCGGGACAGGAGGAACCATCTCTGATTTGGATGAACTTCGGGTGACGACTCCACCCATCTTGGTTAAAGGTGCTGGTGTTGGCAAAACTTAGGCAGCAACTTCTCCCTTTTGTGTTTGAGGCGCTGGTTTTGGTTTTGGAAACCATACCCATTTGCTTGTAGATGGCTTTTTGGCCACCTCTTCTTTCTGTATTCCCTCCGCCTTTTGCAGCAGGGCTCGGGCATGCGCGAGCAATGCCTTACGCTTCCTGATGCGCTCCTCAAGAGTAGAGCGGTTCCTCTTCACACGAACCCATTCGTTTGTTTTTGTTTTGGAGGAGGAGTGGGTTGTTTGCCGGAGTTGTTCCTGGCGGTACCTGGACTTTAGATCCTCGTTATAGTGGATCCCGTCCGTTGATTCAGCGGCTTTGGCTTGTTGTAGAGCAAGGCGTTGACGCCGTCTTTGGCGGGCCCTCTTGGACAGAACCGGAGCGTCCTCAACCATCATCTTTGAAAGGGGAGGAAGAGCTTGAGCTGCAGCCTTGACCACATTATGTGGTGCAAAGGCAGCGGCGGCAGCGGGCTCTTGGATCTTGGAGCTGGAAGTCCCACGAACGTTCTTGGAAGAGGATGTCTTCTTGCGCCGGTTCGGGGAGGCAGATCTGGAGGAGGAGGAAGAGAGGTACTCTTCAAACTTCTTCTGATCGAACTCGTATTCGATCTCTTCGTTCACCCGGATCTTGAAGGCCGGTTGCGTCACGACGATCTCGGCGGCGAGATCGTTGGCTCCCACTGTGGTCGCCAGCTTGTTTTCGTCGAAAGTTGCCTTCATTACTGATTTCATTAAAACTTCAGTCGTTACAATGAATCAAATAACAAAGAAACAAAGAATACAACCCTCTCGAAAATAAACGCAAGTCCCGTTTATCGGTGCTTGCTTGCGTGGGTTTTTGGCCTGTGACGGGGATGTCGATATCTGTGGACCACCGGTCGATCAAGATCTTTTCCGGAAGAATCCGGCAGAGTTTCGTCTATCCTCGAGGGGATATGGAAACCAACAGCTCCTATCTCGGATGATCGAGATATTCGCTCTTCTTAGTATCACCGCTATAGGGCAACACTAAGGGAAAAGAAAAGGGGTGAATGAAGAAGGAGACTCCTTGATCCGGCAGGGCTTCGCCGCTCTCTTGAAAACTCCGACTCCTCGCTCCAGCAGGGCTTCGCTGCTCTCTCCGAAAACTCTAAGGCAAGAGCAATTTCAAGCCAAGAGTAATCCAAAATCAGGGCCAAGAGAATGGAGACCCAAGGGGTCTATTTATAGGCCACCAAGGAGGCCTAGGGGCTGCCCATAAAGCGTTTCGCCGTAAAAGCATTTCGTCGTAAAAGCGTTTCGCCGTGTAACAACTTTGGAGACACCCCAAAAAGCGTTTCGCCGTAAAAGCATTTCGTC
>BQKN01061065.1:34650-92966 GCA_022839385.1 Asparagus kiusianus | reverse complement strand
GTTGTTCTCCTTGGCGAGGCAATCGGGAAGAGCCTTGATTCTCCTTGTGAGGATTGACGCTTCAAAGATATGTTTTGCTTGGTCAAAACCATATCTCAAAATAAAGGGGGCGAATTGACGCTGCATTGCGCTTCATAAGGCAGGGATCCTCGATGCACCCTATCTTATGATTGCACAATGTGGCCAAATCGTCTCACCCTTTATAAGACAATGACTCTATCTTAGCTGTTTGTAAGATGAGTTCAATTTCCTTTTATAACCGAGACTAACCCGTGTTTAATTGTCTATTCTGCAGTGGGGTACCCTTCTGGATCGTTCTCAGCCCACGCAGTCTATGGGCGTCGTGGCGATCATTATTCGACCTCTGATAATCCTTCCCCTTTTCCAGCTACTCCTCAGTTTGCTTCGGGCACGTCGACTGAGGTTGCCCAGGTGGTGAGGGAGGGTGGTCATCGAGCCATTCGCCAGCTGATCACAGATGCTCCTTTTGTGAAGGACGCCAGCTCTACCCAGCCTCTCCGGAAGAGCTATTTCCTATTTGGTGATTCTGTCGATGACCCAGAAGCCGTGTTCATTGACGCTGAGCAGTGGCTTCACAAGACCGGCGGTGGCTTCATATACTTGCCGGAAATTCCTCGACATCGCTCGTTGACTGAGCTCAGGTGTCAGGCCGTGACGCGCGAGATGTCGTGGCGTTTGACAGTGGATCATGAGAGCGTCCATTGTGGCTATATCACCCATCAGGCAGCTCCTGGTTCAAGCAGGAGTCACATCACCGGATTGCATCCCGGAGTGTTGGGACTGGATGCACCACCACGTAACGAGTTTCTCGCCACTGCTTCGACTTTGAGGAATCGCCTCGCTGCCCTAGGACGGGAGATGCCTGCGACTCGTCACAGGATTTATGGTTGGGTCCACTCTTCGGACAAGTCTTGGTGGAGTCGCATGACGACATACGTCTTGAGCCGCTGGGGCGAGGAGTTGCACGCTTGCGGTTTGTATACCGCCGTTCGTGCCACCATGTATGGCCTGCCTGTCAGTTTGAGACATTTCTGTGCTTTGTTCGAGTTATATAATCCAGACTCGAACACTTTTCTGACCCGTCAGGGGGAGTTGGGCTTAGCTCTTCATGAGATGCATAGGATTTCTGGCTTGACCATGGGGCAGATGTTATACCAGGAGTATTTCCCTTCCAGTCATGAGTTGAGTCAGCTGAAGGATCGTATGCCCGACCGTTACGAGACTCTATGGGATCTCACTTGCCATTACCATATCGCTTTGGCGCAGTCTGAGCCTTTAGCCAAGAGGACGAAGGCCTCTGTGAGTCTGAAGCAGTTCGCGAACTATTTGTTCAAGAACTTGGAGAGCAGCTCTGGCGAGGATATTTGTGAGTTAGCCCCACTCACTCCTTCAGAGGTGAACCATCTACTGAAGAAGATTGATGCTCATTCCTATACCGCCAGCAGTCCTGAGGGTGGCTTTCCTAGATTTGGCGAAGGCCATAGTTGACGATCTCGACTGCTTAGAGTGTGAGCTTCAGATGTTTCGTGAGCTTCGAGATGCCGGCGTTTCTTCCTTCATTGCTGCTGAGCTGGATACTCGTTTACAGTCATTGCGCGAGACTCAGCTTCTTGCTGATCTTGAGGTTCAGGTGCAGCGAGACCGAGTAGCTCGAGTTGAGACCGGCCTTGCTACCAGGTTATCTTCACTTGCCGAGCTCGATTCTTCTCTCACTTCCTGTGCGGCCGAGATAGACCAGCTCAGAAGAGCACTCCGTGAAAAGGAGGAGACTTTTGATGTTCTTCAAATGACGAAGACACAGGACCAGCAGACCTGCACAGCTTTGTCTGATGAGTTGAAGTCCTTGAAGCAGAAGCTATCCGAGACAGAAGAGACTGCTGTAAAGACTTCGGCCGCCACTGAGGAGTCCATTAGGGCTGAGCTTAGCCAAGCTTATGATGATAAGCTGTCTAAGTTCAGTCAGCAGATTTTTAGCCACGGGCTTGATGTCTGATTTTGTTTACTGTGTACTTTGACTTTTGACTCTTTTAGTGAATCTCCTTTTTTTTTATCTTTATTATGATTCGTCATTCCGTTTGAAATGATTGACCACAATACTCACAGGATTTTTGGCAAACCCTCAGCCATCAACGGGTTTGATATGCCTTTACCGACTACCGTTTGAGTCGGGCTAGCATGCGATTTGTTTAAATCCGCTCGCATGTAACGTTGCGCTCAGAGATTGAATTCTCTGAGACTTCGTGCTATGATGTCGAATACATAGACTTCGCCATTGTTACGGGAATAGGCTACCCGGCGACACGTGTTAGGTGTTGGCTTTAGGATTTTTGGCTAACCCCCAGCCTTCAACGGGTTTGATTAGCCTTTACCGACTACCGTTTGAGTCGGGCTAGCGTGCGGATTGTCTAAATCCGTTCCACACGTGACGTTAAGCTAAAAGAGTTAACTCTTTTAGTGCTACGATATTGAATACGTAGACTTCGTCTTTCTCCTGTGAAAAGACTAAACAGCAACGTGTATGAGACGTTGACTTAGGATTTTTGGCAAATCCTCAGCCTTCAACGGATTTGATGTGCTCTTACCGACTACCGTTTGAGTCGGGCTTACATGCGGATTGTTTAAATCCGTTCCGCATGTGACGTTGCGCTAAAGGAATGAACTCCCTTAGACTTTGTGCTACAACTTTGAATATGTAGGCTCTGCCATTGTTATGGGAATAGGCTACCCAGCAACGTGTATTAGACGTTGGCTTATCCCTGTTTAGGCTTTGGGATAAAGGTCCCCAGAGTCAGACTCTGGTATCTTTTTCTACGGGTAAAGATCAAACCGGCGACGCGTGTTAGGCGTCGACATATCCTTTCTTAGGATTCAGGATGAAATTCCCCATGCGTGTGAGGCATGGATTTCGGTGTTATTAATAACAACCTGCCACAATGTTGAATATGCGGACGGGTGTTCTTTTTAACGGTTAAGAACTAACCGGCCGCGCGTGTTAGGCGCGGACTTATCCTTACTTAGGTTTCAGGATAAAATACCCCAGAATCAAACTCTGGTGTCTTTTTCAATCGGAAAAAGACTAAACCGGCAGCGCGTGTTAGGCGCAGGCTTATCCCTGCTTAGGTTTTGGGATAAAATACCTAGGATGAATCCTAAATTGGTAAACTTTGGAAAAGGAGTTGGTGTGGGGAAGGAAGAATTTTATATTCTATTCCCCGAACAAGGAAGGAAGAATTTTATATTCTATTCCTTGATTCTGGAAAGGAAGAATTTTATATTCTATTTCCAGTGCAAGAAGGAAACTAGAAGTGGGATCTCCACTCCGAGAATCTGGAAGATACTGACAAACTTTCCTTTTATAGGATTGGTTATCAGATCGAAAGATGAGTTCTTTGTTTATCGAAGAGAAATTTCAACTTCAGTTACAACCATAAAAAGGTTAAACCCAAGAGAAAAGAAATGGAGTTCTTTCGTTCATCGAAAGGGGACTCCGAACTGAGAGTGAACCTTTTTGGTGGACTCACTGTCAATTGAAATTGATCAGCGAGGGATTTTGGTGGTAAAAATAAAATTGGGTTATCCTTTAGAATATTAAGTGTAATATTCTTTAAGGAACTTTCCGATAAATGAGTTGTCCTGAACGTACTAGGGATAGTACTTTTTCAAAAACTTCCCATTTATTGGCATTAATTGCCTGTTACCCTCTAAAGAAATTAAGCGATAAGCACCGTTTGAATAGACTGTGTCTATTACAAACGGTCCTTCCCACTTAGGTTCGAATTTACCTTTCTCCTTAGAGGTGAGGATTATCAGTCGGCGCGCAGCGAGGACCAAGTCTCCTTCTTTGAAGCTTCTTTGACGAACCCTTTTGTCGAAGGCTCTGGATATCCTTGCTTGATAGAACTCGATGTGTTGTTGAGCTTCCAAGCGCTTTTCGTCCAGCCTTTCGAGTTCCTCGAGACGCTTTTGATGCTGCTCTTCGGTCGTCATCTCTGTTGCGAGAGCGATCCGAAGGGAGGGAATTTGAATTTCCAGGGGTAGCACAGCTTCGCATCCGTAGACCAACGAATATGGAGTAGCTCCCGTAGGTGTGCGTATGGTAGTGCGATAAGCCCAGAGTGCTTCTCCGAGTTTATCGTCCCAATCTCGTTTGTTGGTCTTCACGAGTTTTGATAAGATCTTGATGATCGTCTTGTTGAAAGCCTCAGCTAATCCGTTAGCGGCAGGGTAATAAGGTGTTGACGAAACATCTTGGATCTTGAACTTGTCACAGAACCGAATGAAGGCGTTGCTTATGAATTGCGGACCGTTGTCATGAATGATCCTCCTCGGCACGCCATGTCGGTATATAACGTGATGCTTGATGAAGTTGATGACGTTGTTCGTCTTTACTTCTTTAAGCGGAATGGCTTCAGCCCACTTTGAAAAGTAGTCGGTGATAGCGAGGATGAATCGATCACCTTTTACTGAAGGAGGGAAGATAGGACCGACAATGTCCATACCCCATGTCTCGAATGGCCAGGACGTGGTTGACGTGTGTAACCGTTCCGGTGGTTGGTGCATATAATTTGCATGCACTTGACAAGCGTGACATTCTCGAGCGTACTCAATCGCGTCATGAACCATTGTTGGCCAGAAATATCCCATTCTTCTGATTCGATCATACAGCTTGGGACCAGGCTGATGCGCACCGCATTCTCCTTCATGTGCTTCCTTAAGAACTTCTTTTGCTTCTTCATTCGAAAGGCATCGGAGAAGCAAGTCATCGTACCCCCGGCGATACAGCGTACGGGTCTCGGTATTGTAAAAGAACCGTGGTGCTCTTCGGCGGATAGACTCTTTTTCTTTTACATCCTCTGGTAAAATGCCGTATTGGACGTAGTCAATAATGGGAAAGCGCCAATCTCGGGACTCGGACCCGATTTGGGTTGAGTTCACCTCTTTGGCGTTCTCGTTTTTATCATCCTCCTCTTCAATATCCATATCGTATATGGGTACACAGAGTTGGTGTGATCTTACTGTGACTAGCAGTTCAGTTTCGGGCGGTTGCGCGAGTGATACTGCTAGTGCTGCCAGTGCATCTGCATAAGCGTTCTGAAGACGCGGGATATACTCAATGTAAAATTCTTCAAAAGAATCTGCCACTCTGATGGCCTCCTGGTGGTATGGAATCAGATCTGGGTTTCTGACTTCATATTCCCCACGAACTTGGTTGACAATTAGTTGAGAATCCCCAAAGGCTTCGAGATATTCGACCCCCAGCTCTTTGGCGAAACTGAGTCCTATGAGGAGTGCGTTATACTCGGCTACGTTGTTAGAGCATGGACTCGTCAGCGAATAAGCTCGAGGTATCACGTGCTTCCCTGGGGAAACTAAGACAACTCCAACTCCAGAAGTGACCTTAGGGCATCCCGGGGTTACTGCTTTATTGACTGCTCTCGAGGCACCATCAAAATATAACTGCCATACTTATTGGTGTGACGTGGTATTAACCTCGTGGGTTTCATCTGGCAAGTCATCGTATACCTCAACCGTATCTGTTGTCGGGCTTGCCGCCAAAAGATCACAAATCGCCTGTCCTTTGACCGACTTCTGCTGTTTGAAGTGTAGATCATACTGGGACAAGAGAAGGGCCCACTTTGCTAACCTCCAATTCATCGAACCTGGTTGAGTCATGAATACCCGTACCGGATTAACATTAGCGATGACGTAAATCGTCTGGCCAACTAAGTAATGTCGCATCTTCTGCACCGCAAACACCAATGCAAGACATTCTTTCTCGATCATCGGGTATCGAGACTCGGCGCCTATCAAGGTCCGACTTAGATAATAGACTGCCTATTCGTGACCATTATCATCGTCTTGTGCTAATAAAGCACTTATCGAATGGTTCATCGCCTTGATATAAATCAAGAACGGTTTACCTGATTTTGGTGCAACAAGAACAGGTGGATTCATTAGATATGCCTTGATATCTTCGAATGCCTTCTGGCAAGCATCGTCCCAAATAAACGATACGCCTTTCTTGTTTAGCTTCGAAAATGGTTGGCACTTCCCGGAAAGATTTGAAATGAATCTCCGGATATACGCTAAACGCCCTTGCAATCCTCTGAGTTCCCTTAGGTTCTTCGGGGGTTGCAATTCATTTATCGCCTTTACCTTGTCTGGGTCGATGTGTATACCCTTGGTGGTAACGACGAATCCAAGGAATTTTCCGCTGGACATTCCGAGGAAGGATTTTGTGGGATTCATCTTCAATTGATGACTCCGCATGAGATCAAACATTGTTCTCAAGTCCTTGATGTGATCTTCTTTGCTGCGGCTTTTCACCACTAAATCATCAACGTAGCATTCAACCGTTTTCCTGAGGTGTTTCTGGAAAATCTTAGTCATTGCTCGTTGGTACGTGGCACCTGCATTCTTCAGACCAAACGGCATCACCGTGTAGCAGAAGATACCGAGGGGCGTTCTGAATGCCGTGTGCTTTTCGTCATCCGGGTGCATTTTGATTTGATTATACCCCGAAAAGCCGTCCATGAAGGACATTCTTTCGAATCCGCACGTATTGTCAATAATGACATCTGTGATCGGGAGGGGAAAATCATCTTTTGGACATGCTTCGTTCAGATTCCTGAAGTCGATGCAAATCCTGATCTTGCCATTCTTCTTCATGACTGGAACGATATTGGCTAACCAGTCTGGATGTTGTTCTTCCCGGATAAATCCTGAGTCGATCAACTTTTTAACTTCAGCCTCGATGGCTTCCATGATCTGCGGACGAAACCGTCTTTGCTGTTGCTTGACAGGTTTGGCATCCGGCTTGATGTCGAGGCGGTGCATTGCCACATTGGGATCGAGCCCTGGCATGTCTTCGTAGTTCCAGGCGAAGACGTCGATATATTCTCTGATCAAGGCAATTAATTCCTCCTTTTCATCTGATGGGAGACTACCACTGATGAATATGGGCTTTGGATTGGCTTCATCACCCATATTGATTTGGACTACCTCGTCTTCGGTGGGTGGCTCTCTCTGTTCGAACCTATCACCATATTGCATGTTCAGGTGATGAACCCATGGGTCCTCCCACGTTTGCATTTGATCGTCGTCCTCCATTGTAGATGGATCAGCCGTAGTCATGTTCGACATTAAGGCCTTGAACATTTCTCCCAAACTTGTGTCGGAATCTTCAGCTGACGAATCTAGCAAGTACCGATCCTTGGCTTTGTTAGCAATTTGATCTATAATTTGCCAGCCACATTCGTCATCTGACGAAACGTAGCCTAAGCCCCTCTTATGACGATAATAGCCCTCCGGTTTACCCTTTGGTACATATGCCGCTTTGACTGGGACACGGGAACCTCGATCGAAGTATAGACCTTCTCCGAGTGTGAAATCATATCCTTGTCTTTCCATGAGCTTGCGCGCTTCTGGACTGTACTTAGATAAATGTAGACCGGATTTGTCACCATCTTCATCCTCTCTTAGGAAATGATCTGGCACCGGAAGATTTTCTCCTTTACCGAAGATAACTTCTTTTTGTCCCCCTATTTTGGCGGGAATAATTTGAGTTGTTCCGAAAGAGTGTTGGAGACGCTTCTTCGTTACATACGACGATCGGAGCGGCATACATAATTCGGAATTATCGTACAATCCCTTTATCACATCATCAAAAGACAAGGAGTACTCTAAACCATTATTTATTTCAGGTTCGGCAAGTTGCCAGTTACAACCGCCATCTGACGACTGTTCGTCGTCGAGATTGATTACAAAGGGTACAATGTCATTAAAAACAAAACCACCATTGTAATCGAATCCGGCTTCGGAATCAGCTTCTTCTCCGCTGTCCGTGCCTTGGATCGATGGTTCCGTGTCGGATTCATTACCATAAAGGAGAGAATCTGTGAAATAATTCTCATACCCTTTGAATGGTTGCTTATCCGCGACCACCGTCCTAACTCTTCCATCAGTGTCGACATATTTCAAACATTGATGTAGAGTGGAGGGGACTATAACGTTACTATGGATCCAAGGCCGACCCAATAGTAAGTTATAGGATGTCTCAGCATCAATCACGTAACACGTGACATCCGTCTTTAAATCGCCCAGTTGGCACTTTATCCGGATTTTACCCAAAGGTCTTGACCCGCTGGTGTTGAATCCGTATATGACTGTGCCTGTAGACGCCAACTTGCTGACTGGAATGCCAAGGCTGTGCATCAGTCGAAGTGGCATAATACTCACAGCGGAACCCGGATCCACTTGGATTCGGTTAACTTCACTGGAGCCAATGTACCCGACGAAGTACAGGGGCCGATCATGGTTCGAATTCTTCGTCTGCATGTCCTCTTTGGTGAAGGTGATGCAGGGAATTTTCTTGGCTGCCACATTACATTGTTGGGCTGAAAATTCCAGTTCCTCGGGTGCTGGTTTGACTCGAGTAAGGAACACCTCTGAATCGGCCAGGGCTTCTTGCAAAGCTTCTCTAGTCTCCTTGGATAACCACAGCAGCTCATACAGTGTTATCCTTGCTGGAATGTTGGCTAGCTGAGCTATAATGTCGAAGGCGCGAGGGTTTTTTGAACTCTCCGGTTTGTCTTTTCCAATCGGACGACTGAAACGAGACTGCTTCGGATTCTGTACCTCCTCGGGCCTCTTTTCTTTCTGTTTGTCAACCGGCTGTCGTCGAACATCTTCAGCCGGTTTGGGAATTGGGATCACCCCCATCTCTGTGATAGTCTTGGCTGGTCCCTGTTTTGTCACCCCTAGCTTAGCTGCTTGTTCATTATGTGACGGATAGTTGAAGTGGTACTGATTCCCACTTCGGTTCGCAAAGACTTCCTGTTCCTCGTCGGAGAGTGGAAAAGCGGTGATCCTCTCATCATCTTCACCCGGGATAGCAGAAACTCCACAACACGATTTGCCCTTCCCTTTGGATTTCTTCTTGGATGATGATCCGGTCCATTGTTCATCTCCAATCAGGTCGGGGTGAACCCAGAGGATTTCGCCGTTCGGGGTCGTGTGTGGCACGAGTCCCTTTTGGCGCTGTCCGTGCGGATCGTCGTTCACCGTCTTCATCCCGACTTTGGTGACGCGCTTAGGCTCGAACCAATCTGTAGGCACCGATCCAAAACTGATGGACACCACGTTCGCTCCCACATTTTTGGCCGGTTTCGGAGTTATGACTCCTACATCGATCAAGGCCTGGATCTTGTCCTTGAGGTGGTAGCAGGACTTCGTAGGGTGGTGAACCGCTCTGTGATACGCGCAGTACCTCGGGTCTGTCACCTTGGTGGCTCCTTCATGATCCACAATCGCAGGCAGCTGGATTTTGTTGTTCTCCAACAGATATTTGAAGATGCCGGGAACTTCGTCATCTTTGAAGGAGTAGACTTTGGGAAACCTCGGCTCCGAAGACTTTTGCTTCTGAGGCCGTTGCTGCCAATGGGGCTGCGATTGCTGTGGAGCTCGCTGCTGCTGCTGCTGCTGCTGCTGTTGCTGAGGTTGTAATTGAAAGGTTTGGTTAGCATCAACAGCGTTAACCTGAGCTTTACCTTTTCCCTTCTGATTGAAGTTCTGCTTTGGAGGATTTGTAGCCGGTTGGCCTCTTTCCGCCTTCTTCCTCCTGAGGAATCGCTCAGCTTGCTCGCCTCGGACCTTCAAGTCCTTCCATGTCTTGGATGGAGCTGTGCCCATTGCTTCCAAAACATCCAGCGAGAGGTTATTGTGGCAGGTTTGGAGGATGAACTCCTCGCTGATAGGGTCCCGACAATTCATCGCCTTATTCCGGAACCTTTTGACGAAGACCTCAACTAATTCTCCGTCTTTCTACTTTTCATCAAGCAACGACCCGATTGAGATTTCGGTGTCGTCGTCGAAGAAATTCGCGAGGAATTTCGTCTCCATGTCATCCCAGCTGTTTATGCTTCCTGGCTTGAGGCGACGATACCAATCAAAGGCAGCTCCGCGAAGAGTGCCAACGAATGACCGTACCATCAGAGGCACATTGCCAGAGATGACTCCTAAGTGCGATTTGAAATAAATCAAATGCTGAGTTGGTGAACCCATCCCATTAAACGGCGTGAAGTTAATTAGACTAAACTTCGCCGGATATGGGATCGATTCCCACTCTCTTGGGTAGGGACAGGGAATGCCCGTCTTTTTAGTCTCTTGAGCAGAAATCAATGTGTTGATTTTGTTCTCGAGATTCTTAATTTTTAGGCTTTCACCTGTGTCTTCACTGGTATTATCATTACCACCCCCTGGATTGATGGGAGGGTTATTAGCGTTGCGAGCCTCATTTGTGCCCTCATCATCCAGGTTGTTCTGGTTGGGCTGACTTGGTTCGCCTTGTTGGTGTCTCAATGCATGAAGTTGTTGGTCATGCATCTCTCTCATGTTCTGCATGGCCATCTGCATCTCGAACCTAAAGGTTTCTTGTTGTTTGGCCATGGCATCTTCAAGCATCTTGGCTACCTGCTCCGCGTTTATCATAAATGCCTCGCGGGGTTGTCCTTCGCTTGACACTGTGTTATCAGACGCCACTGCTGAGCCAGCATCTGATTCTTCGTCTCCCGAAGGTACTCTCGTTCGGATTCTACCATACGTCGCGCGAATGATAGCCCCAGATTGTAAACGGGTCCTGGGTCGGGATGTTTCTGGAATCGTCTCGGGGTTATCCTGAGCCGCTGTTCCTGTGCTGGTCATGTTGGCGGTGACCCTTGAATGTTCACCATCCTCGACCCTTGTTTTCCTTCGTTGGAAACGCCTATGCCTTGGCCATGGCGCTCCGGTGCTAAGTCTTTCGAATACCGATACTCTTTCGGGGACTGCCTTAACACAATTGCATTCAGACAATACCGCCCGAATGAGATTTGAACAAGGACATTGATTCCCGAACCTTCGAGGGCTCCTCTTTCTAGATTTGTTCGTACCCCCGGCACGATAGTACAGCTCGTCTGTTTGGAGGTCAGAGCAACCTATCGTGTGTTGACACGATCTCTCAGGTATAACGTTGTCGTCATCAGATGATAACGTTTCCTTCTGAGGAACAATTGTCTTCTTCGGACCCTCCAGAGTCACACGCCTCGAAACACGCCTTTGTGGGTGTGAATCTTCGGCGGGCTCTCGCACTTCTATGCGCAAAGTTGTGCGCTTGGGTGCCGCGGTTTGCTCCAAGTGTTGAGGGTTGCGGCGACCCCCAGCATGCTGTATTGGTTGGGACTTCTTCACTGGCCCCAAGCGTTCCTGAACTGGAGCTTTACCTCGTTCCTTCGGAAGTGGACCGAGGCGCTCCAAAACTGATCCTTTCTTCTGGGATGGTCCTGTAGGATCTCCCAGGGCAGTTGCGGCAATTACCGACGATTTTGGTTGGTTCGCCGGAAGTTGAACTTTCGGAGGCTGCAACTTTTGCTCCTTAGCCTGAACCGCTTCAGACTTTGGCCTCCAAACCTTGCGAGTAGGTGGCGGCTTTTTGACCACCTCCTTCTGCAGCTTGCGACGGGCTTCTTCAGCTTTGGCCCGTGCTTGCGCCGACAACGCGCACCGTTTGCGGATGCGCTCCTCCAAAGTCGAGCGATTCCGTTTGACACGGACCCACTCCATAGTTGATGGTTTAGAGGAACCACCCTGCATTTTCTGTTGAGGCTGCTTGCCTCGTTTGTTCTTCAGATCCGCATGATAACGGACCCCGTCAACGGACTCCATGGCCTTGGCGAATTGCTTCGCGAGGCGTTGACGTTACCTCTGGCGGGCTCTCTTGGAGAGAGTCACCACGCCTTCAATGGCAGATTTGACCTTCTTTGAGGTCGGTAGGACCTCACTCAACGCAGCTTCGGCGTCGATTGGGGTGAGGTCGTCGTTGGTGGCTTCAGCTTCATCACACCAACGGACTTTTCTCCTGGAGGAGAACTTCTGGAACTTCTTGGACTTGGGGGAGGAGGCAGATCCGGACGAGGACACGTACTCCTCGTATTTCTGCTGGTCGAATTCGTACTCGACCTCCTCCACGACCGGGATCGAGATCCGCGGCTGCGACACTCCAGCTTCGGCAGCGAAGCTGGTGGCTCCCACTGTGGTCGCCAGATTGTTCGAGCGGGAAATTGCGTTATTCTTCATTGATGATTCTGTTACAACTTTGACAACAACTTTATGCGTTTACAAAGAGATCCGGTCTTTTTATAAGATCCGGCTTACAACAAAATCAAAACAAAGAAATAAAGATTACAACTTTCCTTGAACAAATCACGAGTTTCCTGTTTTGCGGTCCCTTGCTTTGTGGGGTTCTTCGCCTGTGCCGGGGTTGAGTACCGTGGACCACCGCGCAATCTCGATCCGAACGGATCTACGTGGTATAACGGGTACTATCCCACCAAGGAGATAATAGCCGAGAGGGATCGTTTCACCAAGGAAACGCTCGCTCTAATCTCGGGATCTAAGAACCAAGCTTAGATCCGGAGTAGTATCACGTAAATCTGAGTTTCCAAGTCTTCAAGCCTTCACAATCCGAGTTGAGGTCGCAATCCGGCAGAGTTTCGGCTCTTCAGAAGTTTCAGAAAAGTCCTCTCAAATGAACGAGTGCCAGGCCTATTTATAGGCACTCAAGACTGTGCCTTTGGCACAAACCGACGCCTAGCCACCTCAGGGTGGCTCGGCCTTGGCCGAGCCACCTTAGGGTGGTTCGGTTCGGGCCGAGTTCCCCCAGGTGCGCTGGTTTCGTCGTTTTCCGGTGTTTCCGGTTCTCCGTTGTTCGGGTTTGATTCAGTTTCTGGAATCGACTCACTGACTTGATTCCAAATATGGCAGTTAATCCGTTTCTGAGTTTGAGTCCGGGATTGGTCTTGATTCGATCATTATATCACCGAGTTCGCTCTTGTTTAGATGACTCGGTGATTCCCCGAAACGTTGGTTCGATTCCACGTGCGTACGTGTTCCATTGTTCGTGTGCCTTGTCGCCTCGACCTTTCGTTGATTTGTTCAGGTCTTGATTCGATTCCCCGAATCTTCATTTGGCAGTAGCTCCGCTTTGGTGTTTGAGTTCAAGTCCGTTTTGTTGTTGGACGACTCGTTAACTTTCCGAACTGTTGGTTTGGTCCCGCACGCGAACGTATTCCGTTGCTTGCATGCCTCGTCGTCTCGTCGCTCGAATGTCCGTTGTTTTGTCGAATCATCGTGCTGAGCTAAGCTAAGGGACCTATAGGCAATTTTATACGCCTACAAACCCAAGTCCCAAAATTTCAGTCCACTTTTGCATAAAACCACCTCAAAATATCAGCCCTATTTTACACATAAACCCCCCAAAATTCGGCCACTTTCAAGATCCATCATCAAGAATCAATCTTTTCACAAAACCCACTTCATGAGGGCAAAAATCTAGAACCTCTACATACAAATTCATGGCATACCCTCACTACAAGCATAAAGTTTCAATCTTTCTAAAAAAAAGAGGAGAGAGTTGAAGAGGAGCTTACCAAAATCAAGAGATTGAAAATCCAACTCCAAAGATCAAGCCTTGAGCTTGAAATTGCAATGAACCCTAGCTTTGAAAGGGGATGATTTTCGGCCAAGGAGAAGCAAAAAATCCAAAATTATAGGAGAAGGTTGCGGGGTTTTAAAGACAAGAGTTCTAATGGGTTTAGAATCCTTGGAGAAGAGAAAACAATAGGGTTTTGGATGAGAGGAGGAAGAGGGAGTATGAAAGAAAAAGAATTCTATTTTGAAAATTTGGAAAGAGGGGGAAAAGTACAATCACAAAAAAAAAATTTGAGGGGGGGGGGAGTGTGTCTTGGCCTTTGGGCCGAAACACCCTAGGGTGTCTCGGCTTTGGCCGAGACACCCAAGGGTAGACACTAAAGCCGAGACACCTAAGGGTGTCTCGGTCTTGGCCAAGATACCCAAGGGTGTCTCGGCCAAGGCCAAGACACCCGCAGGTGTTTTAGCCCAGGTCGAACCCCCCCGGGTGTTTTGAAGACCCTCTTTCGTCTAAAATCCGTCGGTGAGGGGTTATTCTGATGAAAATCAATACAAAAAACACTACGCGATTCGAAACCCTAGGTCACCACCGGTCAACGCGTAACCCTAGGTCAACACCAATCAATGTGTTGTAATGAAAAAGTCAACGCCGGGCGATTCGAAACCCTAGGTCAACGCCGGTCAACGCATAACCCTAGGTCAACGCTAATCAACACGTTGCGATGAAAAAGTCAACGTCGCATGATCCGAAACCTGAGGTCAACGCCGGTCAACACGTGACCCTAGGTCGGCGTCAGTCAACGCATTGTGATTAAAAAGTCAACATCAAAATATTCAAAACCCTAGGTCAACACCGATCAACGCGTAACCCTAGGTCAACACCAATCAACGTGATGTAATGAAAAAGTCAACGATGGGCGATTCGAAACCCTAGGTCAACGTCGGTCAACGCGTGACCCTAGGTCAACGCCAGTCAACGTGTTGTGATGAAAAATTCAAAGCCGGGCGATCCGAAACCCTAGGTCAACGACGGTCAACGCATGACCCCTAGGTCAATGCTAGTCAACGCGTAACCCTAAGTCAACGCCAGTCAACGCGTTACCATAAAAAGTCAATGTTAGGCGACCCGATACCCTAGGTCAATGCCAGTCAACGCGTGACCCTAGATCAACACCAGTCAACATGTTGCGATGAAAAAGTCAACATCGGGTTATCCGAAACCCTAGGTCAACGCTGGTCAACGCTGTAAAACCTCGTAATTTTGAATGTTGTGAGATATAATAATAAACATTTTATATTATGATAAATAACGTTTATTGATATTTGAGTATGCTAGAAATTGATTTAAGATCAATTCGATACATATATATGAATATATGAGTGCAAATGCACAAAACATGCACGAGAAAAATCTGGGAAAAATGACTAGTCAAGAGTTTATAGATTTTACACAATGATGCACTTAGAATCTGAGAAAACTCAAAAGACCAAAGTTGTAGGTCTTTTCCACATCTTTCCAACAAATCTTTAATCACCTCATTCTGAGATCGGATGAGAAAGTTAACACCAAAATACCATGTACTAATTTCAGAAACCTTTGTATTACTTAGTAGTTGACTACTATGCTTAGTAGTCGACTATCGGGAATTCCTGGACGTGCCAGGTTTTAGTTTTCGGGTTGGATTTGCATTATATCCGAACCTAGTTGTTACCCTAAGTATATATATTCGTTTTAAAGCTCTTTTTACCCTATTTCACGTGAGATTATCACCAGCCACCTTCCTCCTCAAACCCTAACCCTAAACTGGGAATTTTGGGAGTGTTATTGAGAAGTTTGTTGAGAAGATGGCGAGTTTTGGCATTTTGGAGAAGAGAGATCTTATGTGCACGTGGTTGAGGAGTCCAACAGCACCTTGAGGCAAGATTATCTTCGTCCAAACCCATCCCCAAAGTTAAATAACTAGATAAGAAGTTAAATATTGAAGTTTATGTGCATGATCTTAATATGAGATATAAAAAAATTAGATTTTTATGTTATTTCATAAACCCATGCTAGATCTATACTTGTTTTTCTTGCTGTTGTATATAGTTTCTGATCATAATCATTATGATGGTTTTAGTTTCACTTTTAATCCGTTAATCATGTTAAGATCATGCCTAAACCCTAGATATGCAATTAATTGAATGTACATGATATTTAAAGAAGTTTAACCCTACACTTGTGACATCTAGGTTTTGTAAAATCAGAATTTGCAACAAGATTGATCTATGTTCATATGTAGATTTTAAATCATGTTATTATTATCATATTGTTTACATATTGATCAATTGAAGAAAATGATTAATTTTGATGTAAAACCCTAACTAGACAAATTTATACATTGTTGTCATGCTCAGAATAATTATTACTGTATGTTTAACAAGTTTAAATCATGTAAATATGAAGTGATAAGTGTATGTTAAGTTAATTTCCTGTTTGTGCACGTCAGTATACATATTTTCACAGTGTAGTCGACTACTAGGCAGAGTAGTCGATTACTCTGTCAAACCTTCAAAACACAAAAAACTGAGTTATAGCAGAGTAGTCGACTATTGACCCTAATAGTCGACTACTAACAGTAGATTTGGTTTCACAGAGTCTGGATTGACTCAAAGTAGTCGACTACTAATCCTTATAGTCGACTACAAAGGCTGTTTTTCCTGAGTTTTGTTTTATATTTACTTAAGATGTGATCGCGGACTTCGATCCATACTTCTTTACACATATTGTCACGAATAGTGCAGTAGTACACACTTGGGGTTTCTGAGAGGGATTATGAAGGGTTAAGACCCAATTACTTTGAGAAAGAGTTTAGAACGTACTATACACACAACTTCTGGATATCGTTGATGAGCTCAGTTCAGTACTACGGGGATATCGCGATGAGACTAATGAGCCATGTATACTGATTAGGATACCTACAGGGTAGTCCGTTTTCTATGATAATGCTAAGTATCAAAATCTTACACGGAGTTGCATTGAGATAGCCAAGCGATAGCCTGAGTCATTGGCGGATGCCAATTATGTTTTTGACTCACTTCTAAAATATATGACCCAGAGTACTTTGCATATAAAAGTATACGAGATTTGTGCCGGTATTCATTCTCTCTCCCCAGTGGTAGTGGCAGATATTATGAATACGATATGTTGACGTCTTTATTTTTCTTTTTCTGCTTTTCTTTATTTCTTAGGTTGGGATCAATGATTAGATGTTCACAATTTGGGACATATGGTATATACATGAGGGTTTCCTTGTTTGGATTATTTCGCTCGACGTACCAGTCTCTTGTTATGGATTTCTAATTATTGGTTTTATTAGATTGTCTTTTTCTTAATTCAGTATTAATGTTTAGATGTTTCCGATTCGGGACATATGGTATATACATGAGGGTTTCCTTATTTGGATTATTTCTCTTGACGTACTACGTCTCATTTTGTAGGTGTCTGAATATTAATTTCACTAGATATGGGGAAAATGATAGGTAGACTATGCTTTATAGATAGAGCCTCCACCCCATCTAGCAGCCCTTTCCCTGGGAGCGGATGGAGGTAATCTTGCTGTAGCGCTCTGATGCTCTTTTTTTTCTTTTTCTTTTAAAAATACCCTTTCAGGTAGCTCGGAGTTCCGGAGAGCCGCAGGATGACAGAGTTCTTGCATAGTCGTCATCCCGAGAGATTTATTAGAGGCTCCACTATAGAGTTTAGTTCTTGCATAGTCCGCAGTATAACAGTAGATTTGTTTTCACAGAGTCTGGATTGACTCAGAATAGTCGACTACTAATCTTTGTAGTTGACTACAATGGCTGTTTTTCCTGAGTTTTGTTTTATATCTACTTAAGATGTGATCGCGGACTTCGAGCCATACTTCTTTACACATATTGTCACGAATAGTGCAGTAGTACACACTTAGGGTTTCTGAGAGGGATTATGAAGGGTTAAGACCCAATTACTTTAAGAAAGAGTTTAGAACATACTATACATTGTTGTTATGCATGTTTGCCTGACAGCTTCGCCTGCAACGCTATGTTTTTGACTCACTTCTAAAATATATGACCCATAGTACTTTGCATATGAAAGTATACGAGATTTGCGCCGGTATTCATTCTATCTCCCCAGTAGCAGTGGCAGATATTATGAATACGATATGTTGATGTCTTTATTTTTCTTTTTCTGCTTTTCTTTATTTCTTAGGTTGGGATCAATGATTAGATGTTCACGATTCGGGACAAATGGTATATACATGAGGGTTTCCTTGTTTGGATTATTTCGTTCGTCGTGCCAGTCTCATGTTATGG
Source organism: Asparagus kiusianus (assembly GCA_022839385.1). NCBI lineage: Eukaryota > Viridiplantae > Streptophyta > Magnoliopsida > Asparagales > Asparagaceae > Asparagus > Asparagus kiusianus. Next base: position 75,146 of record BQKN01061065.1, on the reverse strand, counting down.
ATTTCTAATTATTAGTTTTATTAGATTCTCTTTTCTTAATTCGGTTTTAATGTTTAGATGTTTACGATTCATGACATATGGTATATACATGAGGGTTTCCTTGTTTGGATTATTTCGCTCGACGTACTACGTCTCGTTTTGTAGGTGTCTGAATATTAATTTCGCTAGATATGGGGAAAATGATATAGGTAGACTATGCTTAATAGATAGATTCTCTACTCCATCTAGCAGCCCTTCCCCTGGGGGCGGATGGAGGTAATCTTACTGTAGCGCTCTGACGCTCTTGTTGTTGTTTCCTTTTCTTTTAAAAATACCCTTTCAGGTAGCTCGGAGTTTCGGAGAGCCGCAGGATGATAGAGTTCTTGCATAGTCGTCATCCCGAGAGATTTATTAGAGGCTCCACTATAGTTTTAAATTTTATTCAGACTTAGAGTTTATTTCTATTTTGTAAAGGCAATGTGCCTTAGTTCGACTTTCTGTTTTAATTCATGTTGAGACATCGTATGTTATTTCAGACTCCAGATGTATTTTAGTTTATTTTTAGTTGAGACATGACCTTTATTTATGAGATATCATCTTATTTATCATGTCTATTATTGTCGTTCTACTTCTTTGCCTGTTTTGTACCTACGTTTTTACTTGATCCTACTAGAGAATATTACTATGATTGGTGAAACTAGTTGTTGCACAGCGGTGGTGCATGGCAGGTTTAACATCTCTAGGTTCACCTTGGACTGCAGCCATGTGTGAAAACAGGGGCATCACAAACGCGTAACCCTAGGTCAACGCCAGTCAACGCTTTGCGATTAAAAAGTTAACATCGGACGATTCAAAACCTTAGGTTAAATTCGGTCAATGCGTAACCCTAGGTCAACGTCAGTCCAGGCGTTGTAATAAAAAGTCAATGTCGGGCGATCCGAAACCCTAGGTCAACGCCGATCAACGCGTGACCCTAGGTCAGCGCCAGTCAACGCGTTGTAATAAAAGGTCAATGCCAGTCAACGTGTTGCGATGAAAGTCAATGCGAATCAATATATCATGATGGAGATAGTCAGTTCAAAGTCAACTCGATAATACGAGCCAAAATCAACTCACCGGTTTTGATTCAAGATTTCGACGACAGCCAGACGTTAAACATAGCGTCGGGAGAACTTCATCTATTCGTTAAAATATCGAATAGATCGAAAATCAAAGGAGTTAAGAATCAAAGCTAATTATAGGTCCTTTTATACCGATTGATGGTTGGACCGATCATATCCAAAGTATTTCAGGCTCATCTATAAAAGAAACGAGACTGAAACACTTTGGAGGGGGTATCTGTAGGCGTAAAAAATTATGCATATGTCCCTGCATGTGGCTCGAGATAGGGAGAAGACGATGAACATCACTATTAGAGTTACAAAAGCTTATTTGACAACGACAAACGTATGAAGTGAGTCGACGGATCATACGAAGCAAAGGAACTTCGGAATAATGGAAACCAGAGCTTATCGGGAGCCTCGCGTCATTTACGAAAGGCAGAGCACCCCTCGTGTCCCATTTACTCCACATATGATTCAATCATGGGAGCTCGTATATCTCCTCGTCGGATTTTCGATGCATCTTGAATCGCGTAATTCTGAGTCCGAACGACGAATATACAGTGGAAACAAACTCGACGCACCAAAAATAAAAAAATTCAAACCGAGACACCCCGGGGTGTCTTGGCTTGGCCAAGTCACTTACAAGTGTCTCAACCAAGCCAAGACACTCCTAAGTGTCTCGGCTTGGCCGAGACACTCTTGAATGCCTCGGCCAAGCCGAGACACTCTAAAGTGTCTCAGCTTGGCCGAGACACTCATAAGTGTCTGCAACACGAAAATGCTGATTTTGATTGTTTTCGATAGTTTTTTCGATCGTTAACCGCCTGGATTTGCTCTAACTGATCTGATAATATCGTTAAGTGGTTTCAACTGAAGATTAGAGGGAATTAGCCGTTCTTATCCGAACACAGGGCTCCTGAAGCCTATAAATACAGCCCTAGGGCCTTCATTTTTTCAAATCTGGAATTCTCGAGCGTTGGTGAAGCCCTACCGGATTGAAGACTAAAGGTGCACGAATTTCAGAAGAGGTAAGGAGATTGATTGAGTTCTTCAGCACAGGAAAGAAGAGTTTGTCAGATCTACAGTTCCCGTGTTCGTCCCTTAAGATTACCCCGTTACGGTGATCTTAAGAAGAGCAATTATCTCGCTGTTGCCGAGATAAGCGCTTCGGCTTCTTGATTCCTTCGCGAATCGACAAAGCTTCGGATCTGATCTGATCGTCAGGTGGTCTATGGATATTGACGTCCCCATCACCGGCCAAAAACCCACGTAAACAAGAGACGATAAACGGATCTTGTGTTATTTTCGAGAGAGTTATAATTCTTTTTACTTTTGTTTTCTTTGTAAACGACTAAAGTTATAATGAAATCAGTAATGAAGGCAACTTTCGAAGGAAACAGTAGTTTTTATCATGTGTTGATAATCACTTTGTTTAGATATGAGATAATTGAAGAAATTATTTAATTAGGATGTTAAACCCTAATTTGGAAGATATAATAATTTAATTTGATGATTCAGATAATTTTTGTTGCATATGCCAAGTTTAAAATCTCATTTTAACGTTATGGTATGTACAATTGATATAAGCACTGTTTGTGTACGAAAGAATGTGTATCTTGACAGAGTAGTCGACTACTAAGCTTAGTAGTCGGCTTCTCGTGCCCAGTTGAGTATAACAGAAACTGTGTTTTTACAGAGTAGTCGACTAATACTCTTAATAGTTGACTAGTGATACTGATATATATTATTACAGAGTCTGGATGGACTCAGCGTAGTCGACTACTAAGCCTAATAGTTGACTACTAAGGCTGTTGCCTAAATTTTTGTTTTGCATTTGTTTGAGATATGTTTGCAGGTTTCAAACTATACTTCTTTATATGTAAATTAATGAATAATGAGTGGCACGCACATGGGTATGCTGAAAGGAATTATGATGGGTTTTGATCCGATTACTTTGAGAAATAGTTTAGTACATATTATACACATATCTTCTGGATATTGTTGATGAGCTCAGTTCATTACTACAGGGATAATACGTCGATATTCTATTTGTGCAGGCCATTAAGTCGGGTTTGGATGCTTTATCTAGCAATTCTTCCGCACGACGGTGCGATGAGGCTTGTGAGCCGTACTTCTAGGATACTTATATGGTAGGTCGTTCTGCACTCATGTTACGCACTAATATCACGCTGAGACTAATGAGCCGTGTACACTGATTAGAATACCTATAGGGTAGTCCGTTGCACATGATAATACTAAGTATCAAAATCTTGCACAGAGTTGCATTGAGATAGTTAAATGATAACCCGAGTCGTTGGCGGATGCCAGTTATGTTTTTAACTCACTGCTAAAATATATGAACCAGAGTACTTTGCATTTGAAAGTACATGGAATTTGTGTCGGTATTCATTTTATCTTCCCAGTGACAGTGAAAGATATTATGAATACAATATGTTGATGTCTTTACTTTTTTTTACTGCTTTTCTTTATTTTCTTAGTTGGGATCAATAATTAGTGATTCACAATTTGAGACATATGGTACATAAATGAGGGTTTCCTTGTTTGGATTATTTCGCTCGACGTACCAGTCTCGTGTTGTGGATTTCTAATTGTTGATTTTATTTAGATTGTTCATCTTTAGTTCGGTATTATTGTTTAGATGTTTACAATTCGGGACATATGGTATATACATGAGGATTTTCTTATTTGGATTATTTTGCTCGACGTACTACGTCCTGTATTGTAGGTGTCTAAATATTAATTCCATTAGATACGGGGAAATGATCTAGGTAGACTATGCTTAATAAATAGAGCCTCCACTCCATCTAGCTACCCTTCCTCTGGGGACGGATGGAGGTGATCTTGCTATAGCGCTTTGACATACTTGTTGTTGCTCTTTTTCTTCTAATATTCTTTCACTTAATTCGGAATACCAGAGAGTCGCATGATGACAGAGTTCTTGCATAGTCGCCATCACATGAGATTTATTAGAGACTCCACCGTAGTTTCATATTTTTGTTCAGACCTTAGAGTTTATTTCATAGTGTAAAGACAGTGTGCCTTAGTACAATTTTTTGTTATTTCTTGTTGAGACGTATTTATTCATTTTGGATTTCAGATGTATTCCAGGTTGTTCATTAAGACATGATTTACTTATGAGATACTTCTTTCTTGTAAAACCCCGTAAATTTGAATATTTTATGATAAATTATAGTAAATATGTTATATATTGAAAAATAACATATTTTGATATTTGAGTATGATAAGAATTGATTCGAGATCAATTCAATGTATATTTGTGTTATGAGTGCAAATGCACAAGACATGCACAAAGGCCAAAAGAGTGAAAATCTGGGAATAATGATCAGTTGAGAGTTTTTATATTTTACACACTGATTCAGTCAGAATTTGGAAAAGTGTAAAAGACCATAATTGTAGGTCTCCTTAACATCTTTCCAACAAATCTTAGATCTCCTTATTCCGAGGTCGTATGAGAATGTTACAGCCAAAATACCGAAGATTGTTTTCCTAGTCAGAGGTTCGGGTCAAACAGTTTTGTTTCGGGTTTGAATCTATAAATACCTGTGTTTTTCACAAAAATTCTTTTCTTTTATTATATCTATGACCCTAGCAGCCACCTTCTCCTCTCAAAAACCCTAAACTTTTTCTTATGAGTTTGGAGAGCTTTGTGAAGCAAAACACCGGCACGAGAGCGAGATCATCGACGTGTGGCGAGGGTGAACGGGTTGTTCATGCTCGTGGTTTGCTTGTTGATTGTTTCAGAGGCTTGCACATAAGATTAAGGCAAGATCACTTATATCCAAACCCATCCCCATAGTTAAATAACTAGATTAGAAGTTTATCTTGTGTTTACATGCTTAGATCTTAATCTAATGTGAAAAAGATTAGATTTTTGTTGTTAGATCTTAAACTCATGTTAGATCTACATGTTTTTCTTGCTGTTTATAATAGAAATATGATCATGATCATTAGAGTTGTCATTCTTTTTATCTTGTTAATCATCTGGTAATCATGTTTAAACCCTAATTTGCCTTTTTATTGAGTTTGCATGTGGATTAAAGATGAGAAAACTCTTGGTTTGTGATACCTAAGTGTTAAAATATGATTTAATGAATGATTATCTTTCCTAAGTTGATTGGCAATCATGCTTATGTTTAATATGTTAAAAGTCCATGCTTTAGATTGAAGAATTAGGTTAATCTAAAGAAAGAGGTTTGATTCGTTGTTTTGAGCCTTCATGCATGTTTTAGGGTTTTGAATACAAATCTAAGGCATAAAATTATGTTTATAATTATTGAGTTGTTTCCAGATGTTCACATCTGCTATGGCATGTTTGCATACAAATTTTATGAAGTTTTAGACATGTTTATATCAGGGAAACACGACATGATCACGATATATACAACCAGTTTGAAGAAACTAAAACTAGGATCCACGGTCGACCGCGTGCAGGACAGAGACCTGGGTAGTCTCTGGAGCCCGTCGCGGTCGACCGCCACGGTTGACCGCCAGTCTATTTCGGTTGTGCATGTTTATTTGAGTTTGTTTTTGGTTGTCGAACGAATTTCTCGACCTTATGATGATAGACAATGATATTAGTGATAGTTAAACAACTGGGATGATGGTGAACTTCTGATGTGGACACGCACACTGAGATTGGTGCATGTGTGCTAGATTGTGTTAGATTGACACACTTTCGACACGAGTTAAATTAATAAACACATATAAATAGTGTTGTTTTATACGTATTCAGAAATAGAGAGATAAAACCTATTTGCCGCAGAACGATTAAGTAAGGGTATTACAATAGTATTGTTATTACATGTATCCGGAATAGGGAGATAATAAAACCTATTTCCGCAGGGCGATTGAGTAGGAAATTACAAAAGTATCGTCATTCCATGTACCTGGGATAGGAAGATAAAACCTATTGCCGCAGAGCGATTGAGTAAGAATATTATAAGAGTATCACTATTGCATAAAGAGATGCACACGTATATGTATTATCATTTATAGTTACTCCCATGTTAGATTTCCCATGAGTAGGGTACATTCTTTGGTTTGTGGCATACATGATATGGCCTATGATGATTTTTGAGTTGAATGATATTCTCTTATAATTGCACCAACTACTTGAGAAGTAGTTCAAGATTGTAACATTGGTTCTATATAGTTAAGGCTTGGAGTATTTTTTTTGAGCGCTGTTTTCATTCATAGAGTTGAAATTGGTATTTAAGGATCTACAATTTGAGACATATAGTATATATATGGGGGTTTCCTTGTTTGGATTATTTCGCTCGACATACTACGTCTCGTCTAGCAGGTGTCTAAATATTAACTCCCTTAGATACAGAGAAAATAATATAGGTAGACTATGCTTAATAGATAAAGCATCCACTTCATCTAGCAGCCCTTCCCCTGGGGAGGATGGAGGTGATCTTGCTGTAGCACTCTGACGCTCTTGTTATTGTTCTTTTTGTTTAAATTGTATCTTTCAGGTAGATCAGAGTTTCGAAGAGCCGCAGGATGACGGAGTTCTAGCATAGTCGCCGTCGCACGGTTTTAGCAGTTGAAGCTCCACTATATAGTTAAGTTCATTGTTCAGATTTTAGAGTTGTATTCATTTTTGTAGAGGCTGAGTGCCTTAGTGAGATTCCATTTGACTCATTGTGTTGAGATGTATTTCTGACTCAGAGATATCTTCATTCTATTTCAGTTGGGCTCATTTGTTGATATACTTCTTCTGTGCATATCTGATTTTGTACTACTTTTATTATTTGCTTGTTTGTACCTTTACCTATTTGTTGTTTCCACTAGAGAGATAGTGACTGTGATGGTGAAACATGTCGTAGCATGGTGTTTGGTGCTTAGCAGGTTTGACAATCCGGGTTTCACCTTGGACTGCAGCCTTGTGTGAACCTTGGGGCGTCACATTTCTATATCATGTCTATTGTAGTTATTTCCTTTGTTTTGCCTGTTTTGTACCTGCACTTTATTTTGATTCCACTAGAGGATATTGCTGTTATTGGTAAAACTTTTTTTGCATAGTGTGGGTGCTTGGCAGGCTTGATATCTCTAGGTTCATCTTGGACTGCAGCCACGTGTGAAAACAAGGGCGTCACAATACATCTCTTGGTTTTCCTCTCCGACTAGGTATCAAAGAAAATAAAGCATGCCCATCAAATACCAAAGCAAGACTTGATGCATGTGGATACTTAATATCTTTCTTAGTTTATATTATTTTATACTTAATCATATTTTTGGTGGTAGAGAATCATGAGCCTCCACTCGTAGTCACAATATATTTCAAACTGAGAACTTTCTTAATTTCAAACAGAATAATCTTCTTGATTTAGTGTCATGAAGGACAAGCCCAATATCTAAAAATAGGCAATCACTGTTATTATGTATAGACCATGACATGGTACCAAATCACACATACCCCTAGGTCCAAGACTCGTGATAACATACCGAGCAAACAAAAGCGTCCAAGGTATAACATAAGCCAACACACATAATGTTCATGAATTCTAGGACATAGCACAACGTAACATGGCAAGAGCATACAACATAGCACATCATAACATGGCAAGAGCATACGATAATACTATGTGATAATATAGCACCAAAAACCCTACTTGCATGCTTAATTTATGATCATAATCCATGAGAAGAAACCAAGGAACTATATCATGAGTTTAATTAAATGATCATAATAAGGAACTATAACCAAATGCTTAATTTATGATCTATTATAGGTCAAGATGGCTAGAACAAGCCTCACTTCAAAACAATTATCATAATCCATGAGAAGAAACCAAGGAATCATAAAAAATAGGCTCAAATGGATAAATTAAAAATTGAAAGAATATGTTTTCTTGTGCTAAGCACATGTGCTTGAAAGTTGGATGTGTGTGCTCATCTCGATGCCACGTCAGTCAAGTTATGATAGCAGACTGATAAAAACCTAAAACAAAAATAATCTAAAAACCTTGCTTGAGCGTGTGCGTTCATTGTTTAGAAACGTGCACTAAAATACTGTAGAACAATTTGTTCTTGGATTCACTAAGCATTTGCGCTTGTCAGGTCGAGCACGTGTGCTTGTCAGGTCAAGCACGTGTGCTTGTTTGTTAGTTCAAGTATGTGCTTGTAGACGGTTAAAATATATTCCAACCAGACCAATGATTCAGATTGGATCCAAAAGGTAAATGCCCACGGGCTAAACATTCTAAATGGTTCAAAGTCAAGCCCACAACAAGTTGTAGTGAAGCTCGATTGACAGACCATGTGAACTCCACTACATAGCTTAATGGACCGACCCAACATAGTAAAGAGTGGGTCGACTTCCAATTCAGACTTCAGGCTGAGTCGAAAGGTGTTACTTAGTCGGCCAAGTCGTGAGTCAAATTTTATGCTAAATTCAAACTCACTAGTGGAGTTTGCTAGCCGAATAATCAGTGAACTTTGAGTAGGGGTGGATGGTCTGGGTTCATTACTCGAGTGTAAACTAGGATGGTCAAAAACCCATCTAGCATGTCATAAAATGAAGGAGTAGTTTTGTGCACATTTGAAATTGTTATGAATGCATGACTATGTAAGAAAGGCTTCATGACAGTAACACTTTACTTGCTATCAAGAAAAGGACATGCATCTCAACATTCAGAACATGGAACAGATGAAAGCAAATAACCATAACAACATCATCACAGTGATATAAATAATAATGCGCAGGTAGTGTGTGTATCTAACTATTACTAGTTTTTATTTAATTTTATTTAGGGAAATCTCATAAATAATGTGTATTTGGTATAATCATTACGAATTACCAAGATTCTTCCTTTACATAGTTTGTGTGCATAGACTTAGCTGGCACTGGTGCTTCAACACAACCCCAAGCTCTACATTATTTATGAGATGTCCAAATCCCTCCCATTAGTTAACCCACATGAATATTTTCATTACTTGGTTATAAATCAATCCATGTAGAACATCCATCTCTTGGTTTTCCTCTCCGGCTAGGTTTCCAAAGCAAATAAAGCATGGCCCCCAAATACCAAAGTAAGACAAGATACATGTGGATACTTAATCTCTTTCTTAGTTTATCATATTTTATACATAATCATGTTTCTGGTGGTTAAGAATCATGAGCCTCCACTCGTAGTCACAAGGTATCTCAAACAGAGAACCTTTTTAATTTCAAACGGAAAATCTTCTTGATTTAGTGTCATGAAGGACAAGCCCAATGTCGAAAAATAGACAATTATCATTATTATGCATATACCATATCACACATACCCCTAGGGCCAAGACTCATGATAACATACCGAGCAAACAAAAGGGTTCAAGGTATAACATAGGCAAACATGCATAATGTCCATGAATTCAGGTCATAGCATAGCATAACATAACATGGCAAGAGCATATGACAACATTATGCGATAATATGGATATATCATGAGTTTAATTAAATGATCATAATAAGGAATTATGACCAATATATTATCAAATATTGTATGCTCAAATGGATCAATTTAAAATCAAAAGAATATGTTTTCTTGTGCTAAGCATGTGGGCTCGGAGGTTGGATGTGTGCGAGTTCATTGTTTGGAAACGTGCACTCAGATACTATAAAACAATATGTTCTTGGGATTCACTGAGCATGTGTGCTTGTTAGGTCGAGCACGTGTGCCTGTTAGCTCAAGTACGTTCTCGTAGACGGTTAAAATATATTTCATTTAGACTAATAATTTAGCTTGGATCCAAGAAGTAAATGCTTACTGACTAAACTCTCTAAATGGGCCTAAAGTCAAGCCCACATTAAGCTGTAGCGCAGCTTGACTAACAAAACATGTAAACTCTACCACATAGCTCACTTGGACCCAACTCAACATAGTAAATAATGTCTTGACTTCTAATTCAGACTTCAGACTGAGTCAAAATGTGTCATTGAGTCGGCCAAGTCGCGAGTCAAATTCTATGGTAAATTCAAACTCACCACTGATGTTTGCCACCTAATTAATCAGTGAACTTCGCCCTCATCTACCCACGTGGGCCACATCATCCACAATTTAGAAGTGATGGACCACCCACTTCTATGTGAGGCTCTCCCAAACTTATTTAGCGAGCTTCGCTAACCAACTAATCAGTGAACTTCACCAATTAGCCATTTGAGAGCTATTTTCAAGGGGATAACCACTCCCCTAATATTTTCTAGTTTAATGGCCACTTAATCCACAATTAAAGATCATTAACTCTCTCTTTTATCCTATAAGAGGAGGAGGAGATTATTTATTCGACGCAGACAATGACAAGCGAGAGAGAGCCACAAAGAAAGAGATTACCAACAGAGAGATCGAACACTCCACATATGTAGCAAGGCTTTCAGTTCTAAGAGAAGACTGAGCTATGTTCTAAGTAGCCAAATCAGAGATTAACATCAAGAGACCCATCATCATAGTCGAACCGCCAATAGAGTGCAAGATCAATGCATCATCGTCATACTATAAAGAACCTAGCTAAAAACAAAATTGTATTGTTTCTCTATTTATTGTAATCTACATCAAGTGCAATATAAAAGTCACAAAATAATATGGCGACTCCGCTAGGGACTACCTTCTCCTATGATAAGAAAGTTGTATCATAGTTTGGTGCTAAGACGCTCGAGTAATTTGTTAAATTGCTTCTTATCAAATTTGATTAAGCAAAGTTTAAGGAATTTATTTCCTCGAACCAATCATCGATGAAAGCTGTGAGAAGCAACCATAAAATTCACCACAATGGGAACTTAGGGTCTAAATCAACCCCGTGTGTGTAAAGGCGACATTTGTCAAAGATGGTTTGAGCTTCACTGGACGCCAAATGAACTTTTCCCAGAGCGTAGACCCTCACCTCGAGCCAAGGTCAAGATGTTCTCATGTCTTCTGATTTTGGACATCAATCCACAACTCCTTTGGCGGTTTGATTTAGAGCATATTGTGATGCTCGCTATGCTTCCTTGATGGAAGAAAAGAACGAGGGTAATCCCTCATCCAAATTCCTGTAAAGGAATGACATCATTAATGGTGATCCATTTGACTTCATGAAGCAAAAGTCTGGCCAATGTCTCCAGAGGTAATGTTCACATGCCAAAGTCCAAAGCGATAAAGTTGTCTCTAAAAAGAGCTATAACTTGAATCAATTTGGAGCTACTAGTGATATGAGAGAGTTCCCATCTCTAAAGAGAGATCACTAATATTAACATCGTATGGCCCTCAGAGAAGTTGTTACAGTAGTTCAAAAGAATTGCTAATACAAAACTATTCCTAAGAAGGAATCGGGCTCGATCATCCTAGTCACATTCCTGAGCCTTCAGAGGCTAGGATCAAAAGATGTCAATATATCCGAAAGGATAAACTCTAAGAATTCATAGTCAACACGACTATTGTAGTCTCTAGAGAAGAGGAGGAAGATGTGGATAGTCTATCTGATCCAAAATAGACTCCCGGCATTACACACATATTGCTAAAGACTGACGGTGTGTACCACTATACTAGATAAAGGCAGAGAGCTGCAATTCCTTTTGACTACTCCCTCTTCCAAGCACGAGTGTCTCAGACTCTACCACAAGTCGACTAGCCCACTCCTAGTGATACTAATTCTACCATAGCATCAAATACCACTCCTAGTTCGAGTCAAGAAAAGCAATTGGTTGTGGATGTAACGAAGCGAGAAGATACTCTACAAAATTGGAAGCTCAAAGAAAAGCTTCAGAAGAACAATTCGAGCAATTAAAAAAGATACTCAGTCAGCCCATGATAACTTCTTAGCCTCGTTCAATTTCTTTGAAGGGGAAGTGACCAATTATCAAATTCTTCTCAGAAGAAGAATAAATGCATCAAGGAGACTCATATTCTGATCACATAGGATTAGAAACATCGGTGCCTCCTAAGCCAAGCCAAGAAGCAAAGGTCCTTAAGGACCTCCAAAAATGGCTCAATGTTCTTTCTTAATGAATTGAGCTTATGAATGTTAGAATCACCCGACCTTACTCCGTCGAGTGGGACATAGTTTCCTATCTGATGAAGTTTAGCCTACCGATGTTGCATACATTTGATGGCAAAAGTTATCCGAACTAACATATCTACTATTTTCACTAATAAACTAGAAGTTTAGTGGGAAATACCGCCATTAAGGTGTGACTTTGTATTAGTAACCTTCAAGGGGTAGCCTTTGATTGGTTTTAGAATCTACCAAAGGGATCAATCAAGTCCTGGGCTGATCTGGAATCTAAGTTCTTCTCATTATTCCATGAGGAAAAATCAGATGTTATCATGGCCAAACTCCTCTCCAAAAAACAAAGAGAAAATAAGAATTAGCACCAATAATGATGTTTGTAAATCATCATCAAAACAAAAAGGCTAAAAATCTCCCTTTTTTTGATGATGACAAACAACCATTATTCAAGAGGAAATAAAAGTGAATATTTAACATATAGATAGTTGCTCCCCCTATTTGTAAGGCTCTCTCCCCCCTAACTATGTGCACAAAAGAGGAGATGTTTCTCCCCCTTTGGCACCATCAAAAACGGGGAAAATAAAATAAGGTACATGCAAAAACCCACAAGATGCCTGTCAAGTGTTAGCCTACCCGTGTCACATTCCTCAAGTGTTTGGATTTACGACCTCTCCATTGACATTACTATCAACCCACTCCTCTTGGAATTGACCTGGTCTCTCCCAACCACTCATACAAAGTATCTAGTGTGTTTAAACATGTTATAGCAATAAATATAGGGAAAATATTGATATATATAAAAGTAATAGATCAGAAACCAATTATCAAACAAAGTCATTAAACAACCAATCAGAGAATGCACATGCCCAACTTATTTCTCATGTGACAAAAATCTTCTTCACAAAGAAGCTTGGTAAAAATATCCGCTAATTGTGATTTAGTATCTATATAAACAAGGGATACATCTTTCCGCTCTATATGATCACGTAAGAAATGATGGCGTACATCTATATGCTTTGTTCTAGAATACAAAACAGAATTTTTTTAAATATTAATAGCACTAGTATTATCACAAAGTATTTTTGTATCATGAAAATGTAAATCAAAATCAACCAAATTTTGTTTCATTCATAAAAGTTATGCACAACACAAGCCAACAATAATGTATTCAACTTCCGTGGAGGACAAAGCAATACAATTTTGTTTCTTGGATGCCCAAGACATAAGAGAGTTACCCAAAAATTGATATGTACCACTCATACTCTTGCGGTCTACCCTACAATCGGCAAAGTCGGCATCACAATATCCACAAAGATCAGAAGATATGTTTTTAGGATAAAATAAACTAAGTTCTATGGTGCCATTAATATACTTGATAATTATTTTGACTGCAACCAAATGAGATTTTTTAGGAGAAGCTTGAAAATATGCACATGCACAAACACTAAACATTATATCCGGCCTACTAGTGGTAAGATAAAGTAGACTACCAATCATACCTCGATAAAGCTTTTGGTCTACCTTCTCACCACTCTCATCCGCATCCAACTTGATGGTTGTGCTCATTAGGGTTCGTGCATGTTTGGAATTCTCCATCTCAAATTTCTCGACAAACTCTCTATCATATTTGCTTTGCGACATGAACATACCATCATTTGTTTGTTTGACTTGGAGACCGAGAAAGAATGTAAGCTCTCCTATCATGCTCATCTAAAACTGATCTTGCATAACTTTGGAAAAATCCTTGCACAAAGATTTAGTGGCACCAAAAATAATATCATCAACATAAATTTGAACCAAAATGAAATCAATTTTTTTCTAACAAAAAAAGTATTATTAATTTCTCCTTTTGAAAAATCATTATCAACAAGAAAACTTGAGAGGCGAGCATACCAAGCTCTAGGAGCTTGTTTTAACCCATATATAGCTTTTTGAACTCGGTAAACATGATTTGGAAATGAAGAATCAATAAAGCCGAGGGGTTGCTCAACATATACCTCTTCTTCTATAAAACCATTCAAGAAAGTGCTTTTAACATCAATTTGAAATAACTTAAAAATTTTAAAACTAGCAAAGGCCAAAAACATCCTAATTAATTCCAATCTTGCAACCAGTGTAAAAGTTTCATCATAATCTATGCTCTCCTCTTGATTGTATCCTTGGGCAACTAAACGATCTTTATTCCTAGCCACTATGCAAAATTCATCAAGTTTATTTCTAAAAACTCATTTAGTTCCAATAACATGAGTATCTTTAGGTCTAGGAACTAGTTTCCAAACATTGTTTCTTTGAAAATTGTTCAATTCATCATGCATAGCTAAAACCCAAAACTCATCTTTTAAAGCATCAACAATACATTTAGGCTTAATTTGGGATAAGAAGGCTACATTATCACATTCGATCATTGCTTTTGAGCGAGTCATGATACCTTTGGATGGACTCCCTATAATTTGTTTATTGGGATGATCCGGTGCAAATTTCTATGTCTGGGGGAATTCTTCTAGATTTTGTTTATTGTTGCCTTCTCCAATATTTGGTGTGTCCGTTGAGGGTTTGTCATGTATTTGCAAAATCTCTAATCCTCCCTCAATATCATCATCATCCCTAGGCAAACCATCATACGAACCATCATTAGTTTTATCAAAAGTAAGGTTTATAGATTCTTCAACAATGAGTGTTTGTTTGTTAAAAACCCTATAAGCCTTACTCCTAGATGCATATCCCAAAAATATACCAATATCAATCTTTGAATCAAACTTATCATGGTAATCTTTAGTGTTTAAGATAAAACATTTACAACCAAAAATATAAAAATATCCAATAAATGGGATTTTTCCAAAAAAGAGTTCATAAGGAGTTTTCTTACATTTAGGTCTAATCAAGACACGATTTAAAACATGGCAAGCTGTATTGACGGCTTCCGCCCAAAAATACTTAGGCAAATCAAAAACATTTATCATTGCACATGCCATCTCTTGTATGGTGCGATTTTTCCGTTCAACAACATCATTTTGTTGAGGTGTTCTAGGAGCGGAAAACATAAGAGTTATACTACGATGAGCATAAAATTCATCAAAAAATTTATTTTAAAATTCACAACCATGATCACTTCTAATTTTAACAATTTTTAAATATTTTTTATTTTTAATTCTTTTTATAAAATAAGAAAACTCTTCAAAACATTCATCTTTATTTGCAAGAAAATTACCCATATAAAATGTGAAGAACCATCAACAATTACAAATACATAATGTTTTCCTCCTAGAGAGGCAACACACATAAGGACCAAAGAGATCAAGATATAATAATTATAAAGGTTTAGAAGTGGATACCTCATTTATGGATTTGAAGGAATTCTTAGTTTGTTTACCTTTGGCACATTCCTCACACATAGAGTCTTTAATATAGATTAGATTTGGTAGCCCTCTTACTAAATTCTTCTTGGATAGCTTAGATATTAACTCCATGTTAGCATGTCCAAGTTTCTTGTGCAAAATCCAAGGATCTTCATCCACCGCGGCAAGGCACTTTACATCTTGATCGATTAGCTCATTCATCTAAAAAATGTACACATTAGATCTTCTAAAAGCAACAATAATGATTTTATCATTCATACCAATAATACATTTATCCGGTTTAAAAGTAACGTCAAAGCCTTTCTTACTTAATTGACTAATACTAAGAAGATTATGATTTAATCCTTTAACAAAATAAACATCCTCAATTATGGGAGAAGGTATCTTATCAATATTACTAATACTTATAGTTTTACATTTTTCACCGCCACCAAAGGAGACATTACCTCCTTCAATCCTTGATAGGGTTGCAAATAATTCCTTGTTACCCATCATATGATGTGGGCAACCACTATCAAGGTATCACAACTCCTTACGTTTTGTGCGAGACGTTCCCTATATGTAAACAAGTTGTAGAACCTTTAGGTACCCAAACTTTAGGTCATTAAATGTTAGTATCTTTGGTACCTTTAGGTACCCACATTAACCCATAATAATAAGCAACTTCTATTTACATTATGTACAATGTCTTGAAATGTGACCATATTTTTCATACAATATGTACACACAAAATATTTCTTGTAAGTGGGTGCATGAGATTTGTGATTCCATTTTCTATTTACATTATTATGACTACAGTAAACATGATAAGATTTAATTCTATCATTTTTAATTTCTAGCCTCTCAATTTTAGACCTTAGTTGTTTGTTTTCAAAGTCTTGATCTCCTATCATTTCATCTTTTAGAGGAATAAAGGATTGTAGTTGCTTAAACTTAGAGTCACAAGAACCATGTAATTAAAAAAAAGAATATTCTTTTGCTAATCTTTTAAATTCAATGTTTAATTCTTCTAAAGCAACTTCTAGTTCATATTGCATATAAAGACATTCACTTTCAGTTTCGGATTGTACCTCATCTTCATGAACCATGAAGCAAATGTTTGGGTCATAAAGAGTAATCTTGACACCCTCGTCATTGCTATCCGAATCACTTGGTTCGGATTTATCCTATCCGGCGTACATAGCCTTCTTCTTCTTGTACTTCAAGTATTTTTCCTTTACATTAGGACAATCCTTTGCATTGTGTCCCAATTCATTGCATTCGAAACATTTACCTACACGAGAGGGAAACTTATTGTTAGATTGATTTTTAAATTTTTTATTCATTTTAATTAATCTCGATATTCTTTTAGAGACGTGTGTCACTTCTATAGAGACATCAACTTCACTATTCGAGGCGGATGAGTCATCAATTGCTCCTTTGAACACAATAGTCTTTAATTTTTGAGATGACTTCCCGGTTGCCTTTAGGGGCACTTCCTCCTTCTCCTTGATCTTCTTCTCATGGACCTTGAGCTTGCCAATGAGACTATCAAGAGAAAGTGTTGTAAGATCATGAGCTTCCTCGATGGTCGTAGCTTTGGGCTCCCAAACCGGTGTTAAAGAACGAAGAACTTTGTATTTCATCTCTTGGTTTGTGAACACCTTATCAAGGCCATGCAATTCATTTATAATATTAGTAAACTGAGAAAACATAGCATCAATAGATTCACTTGGAAACATTTTAAACAATTCATAATCATGCATGAGGCTACTAATTTTGGATTCCTTAACTTGGGGGGTTACTTCATGAGTGATACACAATTTTTCCCAAATTTCATGTGCGGTTGCACAAGTGGAAACCCTATTGTATTCATTGGGGGTAAGTCCACAAATTAATGCATTCATGGCTTTTATATTAAGGTTTGCTTGATGCCTTTTACCATCGATCATACTACTACTACTAGGCTTCTCAACATATTTCTTCTCTATAATATCTAAGATATCAATGTCAATGCATCATAGATAAATCCTCATTCTAGCCTTCCAATAAGCAAAGTTGTTACTGGTGAAAAGTGGGTGTCTAGTGGTGGATTGTCCCTCAAGCATATGCATATTCAAAGAAGCCTCCATTGGATCTTTCCTCTAAGGTGGTTAAACCTAAAATATATAGAGACCTTGCTCTGATACCAATTGTAATACCCTAGAGAGGAGGGAATAGGGTTATGAACCAATAAAAGTGCAATTAAAAAGGACAATGCAAATACCACAAAATTTAAATGCTAAAAACAATATAAAGGAGATGAGTTAGGATAGTTAGCCAATTGTGACACGCGATATGCTCACGAGGTTCGGTCCTTCGACCTACGTCCCTTCTCCCCACTCTCGAGGAGAATTTCACTATCACAACCTGGTTTGGAAGCTAGAACTTCTTCACAATAATCTCCTCTTGAGATCTCACAACCACACAGTAGATCTCCACGAGATCAAGCTCTCCACAAGTTACAAATGAGAGAAAAGAAACTCTCTTACAACAACCCTATGGAAAGATGAAGAGATTGCACTTCAACCTTGGGTTTTGGGATTTTTACGTGTGAAAACAATTGAAAGTTGAAGCTCTTTTTAAATAATAAACACAAACCCAAGAGATTTTAAATGCTTGCTTGGTTACTGAAGTGAATGGGGTTGGTGGGTATTTATAAGGATTCAAGAGAACAACCAAAAGCCCCAAAGAAACAGATAAAAACGTTAAAAAACAGAGAAATCTAGAAACTGTACAAAACTAGTTGTTGGAAGCTTATCAGTCGACTGATGGGGTTCATCAGTCGAATGATAGGGTTCATCAGTCGACTGATGAGTTGACCATCATAAGCAGTTTGTAACTCGTTGGTCGACTGATGGGGTTCATCAGTCGACTGATGAGTTGACCGTCGTAAGCGATTTGTAGCTTGTTGGTCGACTGAAGAGCTCATCGGTCGACTAAAGGGTCATCAGTCGACTGATAGAACGTCAGTCATAGAAATAGAAATTTTTGATGATTCTGGTCAGTTTCTTCAGTCGACTGATCATTTGCATTAGTCGACTGATCATTTGCATCAGTCGACTGATAACGGATTTTTAGCCTGTTTTGATATTTAAAAACGAATTTCCAGGGCCTTTAAAAAATAGTAAATTAATTCTGAAAAATGTGAAACTTTGGGAAAAGTTTTCAAATATAATAACAAACTTGTTTGAAAAGAAATTTTGCAAAAAATACCTCATATTTGTGAAAACTCGACGTTTAGCAAAAATGTCAAACTACGAGTATTGAAATTGTGTGAGTGCGTTATCCCAAGAACTTCAAATGTAATCTATCATACTACTTGCCTACATTAAGTACTAGAGAGAAATAAAAATACAAATATCCCTTATATATAAGTACATAGCTTGAGTCTTGATATTTGCTTGTATATTGATAAAGTTTCGCTTGTATGTTGTGTTCTTTGAAAGCTTTGCTTCACCAATTTGCCTCCACATCCTTACATATCATCGTTGTAGCTTGTTGTTCCATCCAATCCTCCAACTATGGTACTAACAAGCTTGATAAATTTTAATCTATACAATATAGCTCAACAAGTAATTTGTACCAATAATGGTGTTTGTAAATCACCATCAAAACAAAAAGGCTAACAATAGAGACTCTTGAGCTTTCTGAGCATTTCACTTCACAAGCTCTCAAGGACTACCACCACCATCTTCAACTTTAACTCTAACTCTAGCTAATATCTTGGTAAGATCCGACTTAAATATTAGATCAACGAATTAAAGAAAGAAGTGACTTGTTATGTCATCGACATCGAAACACCCTTCCATTCCAACACATGTTCGTATACCATTAACCTTCTCATCGAATGACCATGATCCATTCCAACATGGTTATCTCATTAATACTTCATCAGTGCTTCATGTACTCGATGAGCAGGCGGTTTAAAAAAAGGTTGATGCTAAAAAGCATCCCTTAAAAAAAGTGGAGAATTATTTTACTGACTCTCTCTTGTATGATTAAAATCATATACTTGAGATTGTTTTTCCTAATAATGAAGATAGTGGTAATAAAGTGAACAACAAGCTAGATTCCAAAATATGATCTGATCTAGAAAATGGAACCATTTGTAATTACCCTCGAGGATCCATGTACTGACCAGTTAGTCAAAGATCAGGGCGACTGGATCTTTAATGAAGTTGAGTTTGCTTATGACTATTATTTAGACTCTGAATATGAAAAATCAAAAGGTGAAACTTTGATATCTAGGCTGGCTTTAGACCCACCTTACACATACCTATAAATGAGTCTTACTTGATTCATCAGTAGTTAGAAAACTCAAAGGATGCTACCTTTACAGTCCAAGCTAAAGGAGACGCTATAGATCCTATTGACTTTGGAAAGGTCGAGCCGCGGCCACACTTATCAAGTTTGGATGAGGAAGCCAAAGGGGTTCACAAAATCTTAGCAGATAATGGCAACAATGGGGTATGAATTTGATTTAAAATAAGGATTAAACTTCAATCAAAGGCTGAGAATTCCCCTAATTCCATTTGTACTAGAAAGGGAGGCTTTCGATTATTATAATCTAACTAAACGTGGACTCTGTTACACTTCCCTTAAAGCCAATTCACAAATAGGAATAATGTCTAATGATTTACTAAGTAGCTCTTTAGACATGTCTGATTGGGATTTTGATGTCATCATTGGAGCCATATTAGGCGAATTCACGGTTAACATGATTTCATACAGTTTAACCATGGATCTTGATGAATTCTAAGTGTTTTAAGATCCTGAAGATATTCCTGAGAGAAACATCCTAGAAAATAGTGAGAGTCAAGCTTTGAAGTTAATGAATCACCTACCGAAGATAAAGAAAACCAGGTTAACATAGGTGACGAAGCCAATCCTATCCCCATCTTTATCAATGAGAGTTTATCACTCGCTGAGAAAGAAGAACTCATAAATCTTCTTTGGGAGCATATTGATTGAGTAATGAAGATATGCTTATATTAGATCCTAATGTGGCCATACATCGCCTTAACATTGACCCAATGTTAAGCCAGTCAAACTACAATAATGATGCTTCTGTCCTGAGTGGATGGAACAGATAAAGAAATAAATTTGCAAACTCATAGAATGCAAGTTTATTCATGAAGAATAACATCAGAATTGGCTGCTCAACATCATTGTGGTAAAAAAAAGAATGGCAAAATCCCAATCTGTGTTGACTTTAGGGATCTTAATCTTGCTTGTCCAAACGATTAATTCTCTCTCCCTGTCACTGATGTCATAGTTGATAATACATATAGGGTATAAGAGGATGCTATTCATGGATAGGTTTTCTAGATATAACTAAATTAAGATGCATCCAGATGATTAGAAGCACAAAGCTTTTAGGACATCCTTGGGGTATTCTGTTATACAGTAATGAACTTTGGTCTACAAACGCTAGAGCGACTTATCAAAATGCCATGAATATGATTTTCTATGAGCATTTGTCCAAAACATTGGAGTGCTATGTTGATGAACTCACGATAAAGAGTCATCACAAAAAAGACCATGTTAATGACTTGAGAACAGTTGTTCAAAACCATAAGAAAATATCAACTCACCATGAATACAACCAAGTCTTTCCTGAGGGTATAATCGGGAAAATTCTTGGGGTTTATAGGAACATACAAAAGGATACATGTCGACCCGACAAAAGTAAAAGCTATCCAAGAGATGCCACCTCCAAGAAATCTCAAAGAGCTCATAGGCATACAAGGGCAATTAGTTTACAATCGTAGGTTTATAGCTAACCTATCTGAAAAATGTCTACCATTTCAGAGGTTGATGAAGAAGGGCATCTTATTTGATTGGGACGATGCTTGTCAAAAAGCTTTTGATGAGATAAAGAATTATCTCAAGAAACCTCATGTCCTAGCCGCACCAGTATCAGATAAACCATCCTGAACTATGTTAGGGCTATGGATCAAGCTCTTAGAGCACTTCTTGCGCAAAAGAATGACAATGTCCATGTGCAGGTTATTTGTTACCTCAGCTGGACTATGATTGGTGCCGACTAACGCTATAATTCGTCTAGCATTGGTTTTCATGGTCTAAACGATGTGACACCTACCTGACTAGTAAGTCCATCCATGTTGTTTTAAGATTTAATCCTTTATGAATTTTAGGATGGTGTAGGTACTGAATGATTTATTTGCTTATCCAGCAGGTGCTTCAACTAGCTAGTTAACATCAACTAGGCCATCTCGTTGAGAGGTTGAATAGGACTGAGTGCTATATCGAGCTGTACTTGCCTTGTTGATTTACTTATCCAAGATTCTAGCGCATGGGGAGCTTGGTAGATGGTGCTCGTACTTGATACCTTTTCGATACTGGGGCTATAGGAGCCAGATTCACGCTTCCCCATCACGTACCTAACTATTAGATAATGTTAGGGCTCTGCAAGTGGTACTGCAGGGTGATTGTCCCCAACTTTAAACTTTAGGTGAATAAACTTGGCTTATGGTGGATCACCTTAAAATATAGATAGTTGGCTAGGAAAGGTTCAATGAATAGAGCTCCTAAACTTCAAGACTTTCTAGTGGACGTTGAGCCAGAAGTTGAAGATTGGGAGACACTGAGTGGGCAGTCTACTCCTCAATGGCCAAGTGTTGTCAACAATCGGGAATAGTCTGAATCTGTGATTCGCCAAGGAGCACCTGGTAGAGGAAGGGGACTAGGGCAAAGAGACTATTTCAAGCCCATCTCCCACAAGAGCCATCCAAGAAGTAGTGTATAACACTTTCAGAGCCTCAAACCTTGCACAAAGGCTCTTCAAGGATCAGGGAAGAGTCTCGTATGACTCTGACACGAAAATTTGTAGCTCAACCTTCAAGTGAGTTTTACTTATATTTTTCATTGAGTCGTTTGAAGTGCACTTGGCTGATGTGTGCTTCTTATATGCAAGCAAAGAGCCCATTCCCCTTGATCATGAAGATCCAGATGATGAGGACAAGGTGGATTACAAAGACGAAGCCAACACCGGCACCTATCTTACTGAGCCTGATGATGTGAATTTCGAGGGTGACACAAGCAGCTCTTCTTATATGATAGGTATGCTTTTCTCTAACCAATCTTATGTAGCTTCTTTGACATGATAATTGACTCTTTCTTTGGTAGATGTTGAACTTGGATTGGAGATTGGGGGTAGAGTGGCTACTATATCTACTTCGACTAGTGGCTAGTTCAAGCCAACAGCTAATTTCGACAAAGTGTCTAGTGCTTTCGAGTCTGAGCTGACTATCAACATAGTTGTAGACGATTAAAATATATTTTACCTAGGCCAATATTTAGCTTGGATCCAAGAAGTGAATGCCCATAGGCTAATCACTTTGAAGGGGTCCTAAAACTAAGCTTGTAAAACTGTAGCGAAGGTCATCCATCTGAGCAAGTGAACCTCGATCAACAGTTCATCTCGTCTCGATTCGACCAAATTAAGAGTGAGTCAACAACCAAAACATGCCCCAGACCGAGTCTAAAGGCATCATTTGTCGGCTGAATTGTAATTCGAATTCTATGCTAAATTCTAACTCATAAGTAAAGTTTGCCATCCTATGAACTTCGCTCATAAAAACCCAAGTTGATCAAGTCATCCATACTTTTGGTCGATCGCACCCATGCATCTTCAGCGAGCCTCGCTCATATCAGCAGTGAAATTCGCCAATGCCTACCGTGAGTTTCACCAGCCTTTTAGTGAACTTCGCCAATGCCTTCTGTGAAATTCACCAACGACTTTAGTGAACTATCACACCCATGCGTCTTCAGTAACGAATTTCACCAACGCCTTCAATAGCAAACTTCGCTAATGCCTTTAGTAGCGAACTTCGCCAACATCTTCAGTAGTGAACTTCACCCATGTGTCCTCTGTGAGTTTCACTAAGCCAGCAAACCTCGTCCAATAGCCATTTAGGGCTATTATCAATGGATAATTGCCTCCTCACTATCTCCTATTTTAATGGCCACTTAATCCATAATTAAGGGGGCCATTAACTATTTCTTTTATCCTATAAAAGGCAGGGGGATTATTTATTTTTTGGATGATAAGGATCATCATAGGAATTGAAGGAGATCTACAGATCTAGACAAACGCATAGAGAGATTTTGTTGAGTAGAAGTGTTAAGAAAAGACTAAGCTATCTTCCACACCATTGAACCCTCATCAACAGCAAACGACTTGTCGTCTTAATCGATGCATCAACGGAGTACAAGATCAACACTCTACTGACATACAGAAAAGAAGCCCAAGAAATATAAAATTTTCTTTTTTATTACATTTTTTATTATAATATGTGTTAATTGTAAATTAAAAAGACCAAAATAGGATGGCGACTCTGCTGGGGAGGAGAAAATTATATCACACACCGACACTAAGACCTTGGGTCTTTTGCTGAATTACCGGACATTGAATTTGATCAAGCGAAGTTCGAGGAATTTATTTCCATGAACCACACTTCATCCATGGTGACTGTTCATAGTTTATGCGGCATAAACATGTACAAAAAAATGTTGCAAGTGCACAACCGTGTCAAGTTATAGTATAAAGATATCGATCCCACGAGGAAGGTATTTTGTAGGGGAAAATAAAAAATTGGTTCTTATGTTGTGTATGTGACAAATAGGAGTGATGAGTGAATATGATTGTGAAGAGATTAAGAAGGTGATAGAGTGTAAATAGGCACAAAATGTAAGTGAGAGTGGATGTGACAATGAATGAATGATTTCCACAATGAGAGATGAATAAAATCAAGAATCAAAAAGGAAAATCAAGAATGAAAATAAAATTCAAGAAAGTAAAGATGGCGGATTCAATTAAAGATATGAGTAATCTAAAATTGAATCCACTTCTTAGAAAATGGTTATTCCCTAGAGGGTTCTAGCCTAAAGGCGAATCATAAAAAATAAAAATAAACAAAAAGAAAAACTAAACCCAAGAGGTTTCTGGCCTCAAGGTGAATAGTACAAGAAATTAAAATCTAACTACAAAATAAATTGCAAAATATAAACTACAAAATAAATTACAAGAATTAAACGAAAGAAAATAAATCTACTCTATAAGCATGAAATAAATCTAATCTATAAGCATGAAATAAATCTAAGGCAAGAGGGTTCTAGCCTCTTGGCTATTTAAACAAGAAAATAAAATCTAATTACAAGCATGAAAATAAATCTAAACTAATAAGCAATAAAAGAGAAATAAGAAAAACAAACCTTCAAATTAATTTCCATTTTCATCTTCATCTTCATCATCTAACAAAGAGAAGAAAAGAAAATTTTAAAGTGGTGAAAAAATTCTTTTATTAATTGTAACAAAAAGTTACAAATTTGGAAGGCATTCTCAATTAAGAGTAGCCCTCCTCTCCAAAAGGAGTTACAAAAATTTTCACACCCCTAACCCCTCACTCTCTACCCCTATTTATAGTAAACATCAGTGAATGAGAGCCCTTGGATTGAATCCTTATCCAAAACCATCAAAAATCAGCTATTGATCTGTAACTGACGTATCGATACCAGCATCGATGCTGGCATCAATGCTGGCATCGATGTCCAATCAAAAATATGCCTTCGTAGATGGCTTCGTCTCGTCGAGATAGGTGATTTTTATATATTATATGTTAAATACCGCCTTCCGGATTGAGAGATATCGTCGTTTCTTTGGGGCCAACCATATTGAATACATTTTGTTTTCATATTTGATTTATTTATTTTCTCCGGCTTCTACAAGCTACTCTGCTTGATTCTAGGATTGGTATATTTAGCTCTTGCTTGTGTTCTTCATTTAATTTATGAGCTTTTTGTAGAGAGATGGGATTTTTGGGCTTTATTTTTCATTAACCTGCAATTAAATATAAAAACAATTATTAGTGGTATATTTATTCATTAAAAATGGATAATGAGGATATAAAATTGTAATAAAATATGATTATCAAATACCCCCATACCTAAACTCTTGCTAGTCCTCTAGCAAAGAAAGAAAGAGAAAATCCTAACTCACTTTCGTAAGAATCGCGGTTGTATTTGGCACATACAACAAGCCTTTAAACCCCTAGGTTACCCTAGTGGACGAGTTGTAATCTCGTGAGAGTTTTGTAGTGAATATACCCACAAAATTCGGTCTACGTGCCAAATTAAAGAAGTCAGTAAATAACTAAATTCACTTGATAACTTTAGACAATCTAATTGAAGCTAGTTATCACTCAAGAAAACGTTTTTATAAATAACTTTAAGATAAATTTCCTAGAAAATCTTCTCATTATAGCAATACAAAACCAAGCCAAACTTAGAAATTTAATTTAAAAGTTTGAAAAGAACATGCTAACTCTTTGTTTAAAATAATATTCAAGTTGCTTGATATAAAATATTTTCCAAGACCATATATACAAATATAACTATATATATAAAATATTTATTAGTATTTTTATTTTTTATTTTTTATTTTTTATATATTATTATTATTATTATTTAACTCTTTCTTCCTTGGTGATTTTTTTTCTATTTTAATGGGCTTTTAAGCGACCATTTAACGAGTTTTGGGCCAATGGATCCTAACCTAATTGGGCTTAGGTCATTAAGTATGAAAATACTCATTGGGCTTAATTACTCGGTCAACTTAGGCTTTATAAGATAGAATCACCTTGAATTTAAGAGTTTTTTTCTTTTTCTTTTGATGCACATTTTTCGCACTCTTCTTTTGTAATTTTTTTATTTGTATATGTATATATATTCTAAAAAATATGTAAGTCAAGACACTTTGAAAAATTATTTTTAACTCTAAACTAAGCATGCATAAATTCTATTATTTTAAATAAAAATCTAAGTTAAGGCTTAAGTGAAGTATACTACTTTGAAAATCATTTCTTAAGAAATTTATTTAGAGTTATCATAAAAGGTAAACTTGAGTAAAAAACAAACTAGAGATTAGAAAATTTAAAATTTATCAAATAAATTAATTATTACATAACTCTATCAATTTGGCAAGTGACGATATTTTTATAAATTTTTTTTAGGAAAAGGAAAAAATGACAAAAATGCAACTAAAAATGTAAAATAAAAAAATAACTAATTCCCACCCCCACACCTAAATTTTGCATTGTCCTTAATGCAAACTCTATGATGCACAAAGTAAAGCAGATAAGAAGTAAAGCACTTACATTTGGTCGGCTGATAAAAATCTGATTACCTTTGGTCTGAGGAGGATAGAATTAGAAATTTATTCTTCTTTTTTTTTCTTTTTTTTCTTCTTTTCTTTTTTTCTTCTTTTTCTTTTTTTTACAACTGAACAAGAAACTCTCAAATGAGAGAAGAATAAATTCTTTTTGTTATTTTGAAATAAACAAAACAAACAATGTAGCATGAAGTGTTCAAAATGAAGAGCTCGTATTCTACATTGAATCCTACCTTATTGTTGAAAATTCTTCCCCAGATTTTAAATAAATTCAGAATGATATACTCAATAATGTGAAATTCCAAGCATTTCGGGGTGTTTAGTAATTCTTGCAACAAAGTAAGGTAGGTATTATTGGTGTCATGCATTTTGTATTTCTTAATGAACTTAGACTCTTGTACTATGAATTTTTGTTTTCTAACAACCAATTTTTCTGTAGCATTTTTCTCAACCCCAAGATTCATGATTGAGTTCTGAAAATTTGGTTGTTGATTATTCTCCAAGAATCTAAATTCATCAAGAAAGAGTTCTTCAAAATTTAATTTAAAGCAGCAAATGTTTAACATAATTTCATTATGCTCAAAGACTTGATCTGCTATTTCTAAAATTTCCAACTCCTCACCAAAAATTTCCTCAAAACTTAAATCATACTCTTCTTCTTCTTCTTCTTCTGATCTTTCCTGAATGTAATTTATTTCTTGAGGCTGATTATTTGGCTCGTCCCCTGGATTAAAAAGGTTGAGATCAGCAGTCAAATTCCCAAAGGACAGCTTCATTTGACCAGTTCTTTAGTTGATGAGAACATTAGAAGTGGCTAAGAAAGGTCCTCCTAAGACGACAGATGTCTGTCCTTTGGGATTAGAAACAGGCTGTGTTTCCAAGACTACAAAATCTACTAAAAAAATAAAATCTCTAACCTTAATCAAAACATCCTCTAATTCACCCATAGGGACCTTAACAGATTTATCAGCCAACTGTAAGGTGCATCTGGTTAGATTCAGTACACCTAGACCCAATTGCTGGTAGACTGAATATGAAAGCAAATTGACACTGGCCCCTAAGTCTAAAAGCGTCTTATCAATGTGAGTATTACCAATGATACATGAAATGATGGGGGAACCTGGATATTTACGTTTCAAAGGTATGGGATTTGATAGCATTTCACTGATATTGGCGGCTAAAAGGACTTTCTATGGAACATTTATTCTCCTCTTCTTAGTGCATAATTCTTTTAAAAATTTAGCATGAGATGGAATTTGTTCAATTACATCTAAGAGAGGAATGTTGACCTTAATCTGCTTGAATGTTTGTAGGATCTTCTCCTCCTGAGGAGAGTGTTTCCTAGGCCTGAGTCTATATGGAAAGGGAGCAACTGGTCTAAATCTATCAAAAGCAGGCTCAGGTTCGGGTTCAAGTTCTTGGTCATCTGAGGGGGGGTGATTGTTGAATAGATTCATCAGAAGGAGAAGGAATTTGTATTGGATCAAAAGTTTGACTTGGAGGAGTTCTCACTTGATTATCTACCTGTCTACCTGACCGAAGTGATAGGATTGCATTCACTTGAGCTTTATAGGATGAACTGCATCCTGTGTCTTTAGGGTTGACCACGGGTTGACTCGGAAATTTTCCTTTCTCTCTTTCACTCACGGCACTAGCTAGTTGACCAAGTTGGAATTCTAATCTAGCTATAGCTTGAGTGTTGGAGTTGTGCATTTATCCAGTTGATTGCATGAAGGAATTCAGAGTGCTAGACGTTTGAGTCAACATATTCGTGGTTTGAGTGGATGCCTTAATTATGGTTTCCAAACCCCTTTTCAAGACATTGAGATGTTTATCCTGATCTGAATTGTGAGGAGTCTGAATTACAGCTTGATGAAGTGAAGACTGATTTTGATACGATAGATTGGGTTGTTGAAATTGTGGATGAGAATTGAAAGGAACTGTGTTTCCCCTAGGAAATTGTTGGTTTGAAGAGAGAGTGAAGTTTTGAGTTCCGGAGTGAGTTCCCTGATTACATGCAAAGTTTGGGTGATTTCTCCAACCTGGGTTGTAGGTCTGAGAGAATTGATCATTTGCGTAATGTTGGAATGTAACGTTGACCTGTCATAATGGCTGATTATTTCCTAAGAGAGGACATTCTTCTGAAACATGAGATGGTGACAGACAGTTGTGACATCCTGAGCCTGAAACTTGATTGATTTGAGCTGGGGCTCTTTCTTTGAATTCTAAACCTTCTAACCTACGCATGATTGTGGCCATCTTAGCTTCAGATGCAATGTTCGACTCTAAGGAAATACCACTGGAGTTGGGTTAGGGAACCGATGACACTCGGTCATCACAGTGTTCCCATTGGTTTTTTCAGAAAGACTCTCTAAAAACTCCCAAGCTTCATCAGCGTTTTTCCTCATGAAATCCCCGTGGCACATTGATTCTAAGGAAGTTTTTGTAGAATAATCTAATCCTTCATAAATTATTTGGCACAATCGCCATTTTTCTAAACCATGATGAGGATATTGGATAAGAAGATCTTTAAATCGGTCAAAATACTTCCAAAAGGGTTCTCCCAGGACAATTTTAAAATTCATGATGTTGTTTCTTAGCTTCACTGTTTTATGGATCGGGAAAAATTTCTTAAGAAAAACGGTGATAAATTCCTCCCAAGTAGTGATGGAATTTATGTGTAAGCTATACAACCATTTTTTTACTTTGTCTTTGAGAGCAAATGGAATAAATCTGAGTTTGATCGCATCTTCTGTTAATTCTCTCATTTTAATCATAATACACACTTTCTCAAATTCTAAGATAAAAATATATGCATCTTCTGTTTTATTTCCAAGGAATTTGGGAAGCATGTTTATGTAATACGGTCTAAGCTTAAAATTTATTCAATTTGTTTCGGGGAGCCTAATGCAAGAGGGGATTGCATTCCTAATGGGATAGCACATATCTTAAAGAACGGGTGGATTAGGATACGCTATTTCTATGATTGGTTCAAAATGAATTAAATGATGAGAATTATCCCTAACCCAAGTTTGCATACACCAAAACTATTTCTTTTTATACTTTTTTTATAAAAGTTAGTTTTTTTAATGAGGAGAGAATGGAAAAAGAGGAAAATCCTAACTAAAACAAATCAAAATCAATCACTTCTCAATCACGCTAACTCTAGGGTTAAGCCTAACTCAACTAGACTAGCTCTTAACCAAAAACTTCTAAAGTGAAAAGATTAAAGTTTAACCCGGGTTGTTCGCCAGGTAAGGATAGTACTAGAGGGTGATCAGAGATCAATTAAGTACCTCGTTCCTTACGGAACGCTTTACGCAACCCCTAAACCTTGCCTTAGATACGAACTAATCCAAAAAACTAAAACCGGTTCACTTAAGGATTCTTTGTTCCTTATTGAGCTCGAATCATTAGGGCCAACATCTAATGAGTTTTATTAGGCTTGGGTGGTGTATTCAGGAATTAGTGATTTTTAGGCTAAGGAAAGGGTGATGAAATCGTTCACCTTATCTTGATTATGGGGTTTTACCCTTAAAAATATTTTTAAGTGTGTGCCAAATCAAGATGCTCAAATTACTTTGTGAATTCCTACTAACAATATGAAATGCAATCCTATGAATTAAAAGCAACTAAAAAGGATGGAAAAAAAAAATCTTTTTTTTAATTAGGGTTAACAATCAAACAAATGAGAATGGGGAAATTGTTTGAATTTATTATCTTGTTAGTAAATATCAAAGTGGAGGTGAATTTTATTATGGTCAACGAAAATAAAATCTTTTTTTAAGTCCTAATTGTCTCTAATTATGAAGAAGTAGCTAAAGGGTGGAATTAAAAATTCTAGAAAGAAGAGTTACCTACAAGCAAATCTTCAAATCCTAGTTCTCCAATCCGCGATCTTCAAGCTCCAAACGTTTCCTTCACAATAAACACACAAGTTAAAGAACCAAAATAATTAAAACCTACTTAAGCACCTTTCCCGGCAACGACGCCAAAAACTTGATGCGGCATAAACATGTACTAAAAAATATTGCAAGTGCATAACCGTGTCAAGTTATAGTATAAATATATCGATCCCATAAGGAAGGTGTTTTGTAGGAGAAAATATAAAATCGGTTCTTATGTTGTGTATGTGACAAATAGGAGTGATGAGTGAATATGATTGTGAAGAGATTAAGAATGTGATAGTATGTAAATAGGCACAAAATGTAAGTGAGAGTGGATGTGACAATGAATGAATGATTTCCACAAGGAGAGATGAATAAAATCAAGAATCAAAAAGGAAAATCAAGAATGAAAATAAAATTCAAGAAAGTAAAGATGGCGGATTTAATTAAAGATATGGGTAATCTAGAATTGAATCAACTTCTTAGAAAATGGTTATTCCCTAGAGGGTTTTAGCCTAAAGGCGAATCAAAGAAAATAAAAAAACCAAAAATAAAACTAAACCCAAGAGGGTTCTAGCCTGAAGGTGAATAGTGCAAGAAATTAAAATCTAACTACAAAATAAATTACAAAATATAAACTACAAAATAAATTGTAAGAATTAGATGCAAGATAATAAATCTATTCTATAAGCATGAAATAAATCTAATCTATAAGCATGAAATAAATGTAAGGCAAGAGGTTTCTAGCCTCTTAGCTATTTAAACAAGAAAATAAAATCTAATTACAATCATGAAAATAAATCTAAACTAATAAGCAATAAAAGAGAAATAAGAAAAATAAACCTTCAAATTAATCTCCATCTTCATCTTCATCTTCATCATCCAACAAAGAGAAGAAAAGAAAAATTTAAAGTGGTAAAAAAATTCTTTTATTAATTGTAACAAAAAGTTACAAATTTAGAAGGCCTTCTCAATTAAGAGTAGCCCTCCTCTCCAAAAGGAGTTACAAAAATTTTCACACCCCTAACTCCTCAACTCTCTACCACTATTTATAGTAAACATCAGTGAATGAGAGCCTTTGGATTGAATCCTTATGCAAAACCATCAAAAATCAGTCATTGATCTGTAACTGACTCGTCAGTATCGATACCAGCATCGATGCTGGCATCGATGTTGGCATCTATGTCCAATCAAAAATCTACCTTCATAGATGGCTTCGTCTCGTCGAGATAGGCGATTTTTATTATTATATGTTAAATTCAGCCTTCCAGATTAAGAGATATCATCGTTTCTTTGCGGCCAACCATCTTGAATACATTTTGTTTTCATATTTGATTTTTTTATTTTCTCCGGCTTCTACAAGCTACTCGGCTTAATTCTGGGTTTGGGATATTTGGCTCTTGCTTGTGTTCTTCATTTAATTCATGAGCTTTTGTTGAGAGATGAGATTTTTGGGCTTTATTCTTCGTTAACCTGCAATTAAAGATAAAAACAATTATTAGTGGTATATTTATTCATTAAAAATAAATAATAAGGGTATAAAATTATAATAAAATATGATTATCAGTAGTTGTCATAGGTTTCATCGCAGTACAACTCTCGGGTCTAAATCGACCCCTACATGTATAAAGGTGACCTTCCCTAAAAATAGTTTGAGCTTAGCTAAAGCCAAATGAACTTTGTCAATAGTGAAGAAATATTGACCCACGCCTCAAGTGATGGTCAAGATCTTGTTTTATTTGTTGAACTCGGCCATCTGTCCATAACTCCTTTAGAAGTTTGATTTAAAGCATCTTGCGATGCTCCCTATGCTTCCTCGGTAGAAGCTAAGGATGGGAGAAATCCCTCACAAAAATTCTCGCAAGGCCAAAAGTGGCGAAGTTGGCTCTTAGCCAGGAATTAATAATGATCTAAGAGAATTCTTATCTTTAAAGAGAGCTTGCCAATGTCAGCATTATTTGACCCTTAGAGAAGTATTTTTGGCAATCCAAAAGAATTGCCAATGTAATGCTACTCCTAAGAAAGAATCAATTTTCAGTCGTATCAGTCATGGTCCTGAACCTTTAGAGGTTTGGACGAAACGATGATGACATACCCGAAAGGGTAAAATTCAAGAATTCAATGCAAGAATTCACTGTCAACATGACGAGCGTAATTTCTAGAGATGACAAAGAAAGTACAAATAGCTCGCACGATCCAGCGTATTCTTCTGGCATTTGGTCTATATTGCCAGAAGCTAATGATGTGTATCGTCGCACTAGGCTAAGACAAAGAGCAGAGATCCCTTTCGACTACTCTTCCCTCTAGGCGTAGAATTTGCAGACTTCATCTTAGGTGCACCAACCCATATCTAGCGCCGCCAACTCCACCATAGCATCTAATGTAGCCCTAGTTCAAGTCAAGATCAACAACAGGATGTAGATATGATGGACTGAGAAATTTTTTTGTTCGAATGACAGCTTAGAAAAAAGACTTAGATGAAAGGATTTAACATTTTGTGAAGATGGTTGAATGACTCTTATTGGTATCTTAACCTCAGCCAAGATATTCGAAGGGGAAAATGCTCATTGGTGAATTCTCTTCGGAAGAAGATCAAGAGCACCAAGATGATTCAGATTTTGAACATGCAAGATCAGTAACAACAATACCTTCAAAGTTGAACAAGGAGGCAAAAGCATTAAAGGATATCCAAAAGAAGCTCAATGTTCTTTGTCAACGAACTGAGCTCAAGAAGGTTGGAATTATCCGACTTGACCCCATCGAATGAGATATGGTTTCCTACCAGATGAAATTCAAACTACCATACTTACATACATTTGACCGTAAAGCTTCTTAGAATCAACATATCTACTACTTGTACCAACAAATTGGGAATGTACTAGGCAACGAAGCCATAAAGGAAGTCTTTTCGTCGGCACCCTTCAAGGAGTAGCCTTTGATTGGTTCTAGAATCTGCTTGAAGGTTCAATAAGATCATGGGCGGATTAGAATCCAAATTTCTCTCACAATTCCATGAGTAACAATCTAATGTTACCATGGTCAATATATTTTTTCTGAGAAGCAAAAGGGAAATGAGAAAGTCAGGGAATGTATCGAAAGGTACCGTAATGTGATATTGTGATGTAGAGATATGCCTTTACTAATATTATTTCAGACTTTTTGGCACAATATTGTGGCATAGATTGAAGCTCACATGGGTGCCTTTAGTGCCCACACATGGAAAGATTTAATAGAACAAGCTAAGATAGCAAAACAATTAGCAGAATATTTTAACAAATTTGAGCCTCGTACTAATTTAAAGGGCAACAAAGGCAAACAAGGGCAGACTTCACAATTAAAAGCTAAAGAAACTTTCACCATTGGAGTTCAAAATCCTAACAACTACAACCATCATAGAGAACCAAAGTAGAACTTTCAACACAACTTTTCATTCAAAGATGAACATGCAGTTGCTATCTTCTATTTGCTGAACAAAGGGAATCGTTTGAAACTTCCTGAAGCTTGATGCCCTAAAGAAATTCAGAAGACCAATGACTCCAACTACTACCTTTATCATAGGATGTTGGGACATCCAACAAAGATTGCTATATCCTTAATGATAAGATCCAGACCTTTGTTGAATCAGGGATCCTCTTAAACCTGAACAAAAGAAAGTTACTGCCAACATGGTGACTCTTCAATTTGGCTCCATGCCAGAAATGCAAGTTCAGTTGCCATTCCTACTGTAAGAATGTAAGTGGTCAACTATGACCGATAGAATCGACAAAGTCAGTGTTTAGTCCCACTTAATACAACGAGAGGTGAAATGATGTTGATACATCCTGACCTCCTCTATGATGAGAATTAGACTATTCCAAGGTCCAAGAACAAACATAAAATGAAGAATTGCAATGCCATCTCTGTGATTATCGAAGAAGAATTTCTAAACATCACTTCACTCACTGATTCAGTGGGAGAGAAGATGATGATGGTAAGAACAAGGTCCAACAAGGATTATCTGAGAGACTATGATCAACCAGGAGCATCCAAACGACCTAAACCAGCCAAGCAAAAGAGACTTAGTTCGATGAAGTCTTGTAGCATCCTTCAAGTGATCCAAGGTCTTGTTTTGATTCGACATCAAGGCCCAGTTAGCCAGCATCATAGTAGTAATGAAAAAATGGCAAGGTCCAAATTTGTATTGATTTTTAGGATTAATCTTGCTTGCCGAATGATGAATTTCCTCTCCCTATTAGAGACATCATGGTTGATAATATGTGTGGGCTTGAGAGAATTCATTCATGGATGTGTTTTTCAGAAACAACCAAATCAAAATACATCTAGATGACCAGAAGCATATAACTTTCAGAACACCCTTGGAGTATTTTGTTATATAGTAATGCCCTTTGGTCTGAGAAATGCTGGGACAACTTATCTGCACTCTATGAACACAATCTTTTGTGAGCATTTGCACAAGATAGTAGAATGCTATGTCGATGACCTCGCAATTAAAGGTCGTCACAATCAAGACCGCATCAATGATTTGATAATGGTATTCGAAATTATGCGAAAACACTAGCTCAAGATGAATCCAACCAAATCTTCCTAGGGGTATCATCAGGTAAATTCTTAGGATTTATTGTAACATCCAAAGGAATACATGTGGACCCTAAAAAGGTAAAAGCCATCCAAGAAACGCCACCTTCGAGAAATCTTAAAGAACTCAGAGGCCTATAAGGATGATTGGCCTATATCTGTAGGTTTATAACCAACCTATCACGAAAATGTTAACCATTTCAAAGATTAATAGAGAAAGGTGTCTCTTTCATTTGGGATGATGCTTGTCAAGAAGCCTTCAATAAGATCAAGGGTTATCTTACGAAGCCGTCGATTCTAATCGCACCAGTATCAGGCAAACATTTTCTAATTTATGTCAAGGCAATAGATAACTCTCTAGGAGCACTCCTCACCTAGAGGAATGATAGTGGTCATGAACAAGCAATTTACTACCTCAGTTAGACTATAATTGGTGTCAAACACTGTTATAATCTAGTGGAAAAGGAATGTTTAGCATTAGTATTCGCAATTCAGAAGCTATGACACTACCTCACCGACCAATCCCACATGTTATTTCAAGAATCTATTCTCTATGGAAACTCATGAAGAAACATAGATCACTGAATTCTAGGCTAGCCAAATGGGCGATATTACCTTCACAATACGATATATATTCATGTCACCGAAAGCAGTTAAAGGACAAGCAATGGCTGGCTTTCTAGCAGAGCATCCTATCCCTAGGTATTCTAAGCTTTACGAAGACATTCCAAATAAAGTTTATGAGTCAAATGCTACTCCAAACCAAAAAATATGGCAACTATACTTTGACAGTGCATCAAGGAGAAATTGTTATAGGATTGGGGGTAGTGTTGATTGATCCCTATGGACATGTCCTTCCTCGGTCCTACATATTGACTAAACCATGCTACAACAATATGGCCGAGTATAATGCCCTTATAATTGGCCTACAACTCACTCAGGATATGGGCATTAAATACCTTGAAGCTCATTGTGATTCCAAGAGGATTGTAAATCAGATCAAAGAGGAATATGAGGTCTGCCACAACAGCCTCATACCCTACCACAATGTAGTAATGAAGCTTGCTCAGTCATTCGAAGGTTTCTACATTAGCTATGCATTTCGCCTCAAAAACACTTATGCGGATGCTTTGGCGTCCCTTGCAGCCATGCTAGTCTTGTCGATTAAATCCACCAGGTGCATCACCGTGCCTAGCCATCGACTATGTTCCTCTAAACAATCTCTTGAATCTAATGAAGCGTGTGTCATGCCAACTCACATTATAGATAATGATTAGCGTTTCCTAATCCTTGACTACGTCTTGCATGGAATACTACCTGACAGTCTAATAAAGCAAGCAATCTCTATTCAAAGAAGGGCATCACGACCCTTCTATAATTCTACTACATTGATTTTATAACAACGATCATTTGACGGCATATTGCTCCGATGCTTATCACCAAGTGAAGCTCGAGTAGCACTCAAAGAAGCCCATGACGGTACATGTGGAGTTCACCAATCAAGTCTTTAACTTCAAGATCAACTTCGTTGCCTTAGATACAACTGGCTAACAATGATAAAAGATGCAGTAGCAAATGCTAAGCGATGTCATGCATGTCAAGTACACGCTGATTTTCTACACCAACCCCCGAAAGAGTTGCATCTGACCATCGCCTCATGGCCATTCGAAACATAGGGTAGGGACATTATTGGACTAATCAATCCATCATCCACCAATTATCCTGTGTCCCTAGATAGATTATTCATCGCAACGGCCCGCAGTTTATTAGTCGACCGTTCTTTAAATTTTGTAAGAAGTTTAGAATTCAAGACATGACTTCTATGCCGAACAATCTAGCTGCTAGTTGTCTAGATGAAGCTTTTAACAAAATCATCATTAAACTTTTAAAGAAGTACATCTCCTTCGACAAACGAGATTTGGATGAGAAGCTTGGAGAGTCTCTATGGGCTTATCGAATGGCAGTCCGCACTCCTACTAGTTCTACACCATTTTCCTTGGTCTACGGATGTAAAGCCGTGATCCCTCTAGAAATTTAGATGTCGGCTCTGAGAATCGCCCTTGCTGAAAAGATGATGATAGAAGAGCATCATTAAAAGTATCTCCAAGAATTAGAGGTGCTAGACAAGCTGAGACTTCAAGCTCAACAACGAATTGAGATCAACCTGTCACGTATCTCGAGAGCCTTCAACAGAAGAGTCAAAGGATGATTTTTCGAAGAAGGTGACCTGGTCTTAGCCGTTCGTCAACCCATGGTCTTGGCACATAAGACTAATGGAAATTTTCAACCTCAATGGGAAGACCCATTTGTGATAGAGGCAGTCTACTCAAATGGAGCATGTAGCCTAATTGACCAAAATGGCAACAAGTTCATGGCGCTAACCAACGGGTAATTTCTCTCCATAAAGATTTTGGTCACATTTAAGTTTCAACCTCTGATTATAAATATTGATCATCTTGATCTAAAAATCCAAAATCAAAACTCCAAATGAGTCATCAAGTTTACATCACACCTTGTTTGACTACAAATCTCTTATCACCGTCATGTTAACATTGTACCTCTGAACAGTTATTACTATAAATTATTTGACACATTAACATTGCACCTCTGTTTAAATTTCTTAGTACTGTTATGTTAATATTGTACATCTGAACAATACTAACTTTGCAAACTGGATATGTTATCATTACACCTCTATCAGTTTGATTATGTCGATTGGTTAACATTATTCCTCTATCGACCTATCTTGTCGAATTTGGCCAATTAACATTACACCTCTATCAATTCTCTCATGTCAAAAATTTATTAGTTAACATTATACTTTTATCGATTTCCTACCGTTAACATTGCACTTCTAAACGGTAGTCGTCCTTTAGACTCATTTGAACTGACTGCTTAACAGTACACCTCTATCAATTATTTTATTTGACTAGTTAACATTACACCTTTGTCATACTGTCATGTTAACACTACACCTCACAATCATGCAAACTTGATCAAGCTTGTTATGTTAATACCACACCTCTACTAGTTTGATCTCGACGTCATTCTCTCCCTCGCAATGTTGTCGTTACAATATGTTTAACACTACACCTCTATCGAAGGAGATAAAAGTTCTTTTACTGACAAAAAAGAGCAAAGTTATTACAACAATTTCAAAGGGAAAATGGATAAAAGGCATGTATTTACATAACACACGCGACTATCTTAGAATCCCTAACTCCTTGAGCATCCTTCTAGAACTTCTCCCTCTAAATCTTAGGATCAGTGGGAGCAGCTTGGGCCTTAACAATTGCTAATCTCATTGTCTCGGTCTCCAATTCCATGACTCAGAGATCTCATTCTCTACTCAACTCAGCTGACTTGAGTTCAAGTTCCTCTTTCTGACATTGAGTTGCCTCCAGTCGTGCCTGAGCTCTCGCAATAGCCATTTTGGCTTTGCTAATGATAGCCTCTCTCTCTTGAATGATGCTCTGAAGCTCTGCACTATTGCCATAAACTAATATAAGGGTGTCATTGAACTCTTGAACCTTCATCTTATTCTGCTTTATTTCTTTGCAAGCTGATTCTTCGACCTCATGATGTTTCACTGAGAGACGGTAAAATTCAAGCTTAGCGATGCCATCGATATCAGCAGAATGAAGCTATTGTAACTCTTGAAATTAGACTTCAACTTCATCAATAATCAACTTGAATACTCTAGTACAAACAAGACATGTGACCAAAATCAAAAGATCAAGTTGATTCCTCAAAAAGTAAGGGTGCTAGTGGATAAGCATGTCTGCATATTCAAAGTGTATTCAACGCTCCGGCTAAAGAGCTTCATCAAACTCTTCGTTAGAATTTAGATCTCTATCTCAAACAAGTTATCGGCATCCGGAATGTGGGGAATCTCCACACGACTTGAAGGATTTGCTCCTGTAGAAACTACCAATGCATCCGTGGTAGCTGAAGAAGCGTTTCGCTAGACTTGCACCCCTTTGTTGCTTGATAAAAGGTAGGGCTCTAGCATAACCAGCATACTAGAAACATCTACCATAGACGAAACCAAAGGTATAAACCCGATAGATGAAATGTCAGTCCTCACAACCATAGCCATAGTTATCAGCACATCCACAGGCATGACTTCAACGTTGGTTGACGTAACCTCTGGCTCATCAGAGATGGTTGCAGCTATGGCCAAGTTTTCATCAATATGAGGTTTAGGACTAGGCAGTGCTACACTATCTACCATTGTCGGGATTGAAGAGCTTAATGCGTCATCATCTTTGTCAGAAGACTCGCGAGTAGCAAGTCTACGCCACACTGCTAAAATAGGTGCTATACTCTTCCTTTGAGGTGTGGGATGCCCAGGTGGTACTTCCTATCTTCATCATTTAGCAAACCTTCTGCCAGAAAGTCTTAAAGTCCAAGAGCTCTGCTCTTTAGGCCCTCTTTGGAAAGCTCCTTATACTTTCGAGTGATCCAATACAAGCCAGACATGTTCACGTGAAAGTCAAAATATGGACGCTTGCTATACCATTTATAGAATCCCAGTGTCATGTAACAATTAAGCATGTGGTGAGGAAGTGAGAATCGAGCTCCTGTAGCACCAGCAACAAAATGGTACCACGCGTAGGCTCCATCAATCAAACTCTCCGTGCGCAACAATCCTAGGTCCGGATTTTCAATGTTGAGCTGATCATAACTGAATTGATGAGCAAAATAACAAGGCAAGTAGGGTTCAATATAGTACACAGTCTCATTGAGCCAAGTGATGAGGTGACCTAGTTGAATTAACTAGTTGAAACACCCACTAGGCAAATAGGTGAAACATTCACTACTCATACTGTCTTCGAACTCGTCCCCTAGATTTATACCATCAATTGAGGGGAAATAACAATAAAGATGGTAATGATCTTTATTCTGAAGGAGTTTTCGTACCCCGACAAGGTATTTGAATATCTATTTTGAGTGCTCATTTTTTTGAAGTAATGTGACGTTCACGCCACTGGGAGTAGCAGCCGACATTAACGAAGAACAATGTAAAGTAAACCACATCACCAGATATGTGTATGGTAATTCCACTCCAAGGCTACGAATCTCATTCATTGGACAATGATCCTCCTGCTTTAGATATTCAGGGGCTAATTCTCTTAATCCATGATGGATACGAAGATAACAAGTCTATGTATTAACTGTTATTGATTTCTTGCTGCAGAGAAAAAGATTGATGAGCTACATAATCGTTCTGGACCTTGCATCTCCTGTGTTGTTGATTTATGGTGATTTTTGTAATGTGATCAAATGCCATCTTCTTGCAACACGAGAAAAGTATCTCTGTGGATTTTGTTGAGCATTTATGTAATCTTCTTCAGATGTAATATTTTGT
>BQKN01061065.1:4393-14651 GCA_022839385.1 Asparagus kiusianus | reverse complement strand
CAGCACCTCTTGACCATCTGGCGCTCAAGGATTCGTGTAAGGGATCCAAGCCATTTGGTTGGCTTCACTCCCTATAAATAGGCCATCGCTCTTCGAGAAGAATCCTCACACCTTCTTCTTTGAGCTAATTAATAAAATGACTCAGGGAAGTTTTCACTTTTCAATGTCCCCCTCTTTACCCCCTTCATAGCTTCAAGCTTTTCTGTCTTCAATGATCGTCGCCGGTGAGGTAGGCAAAATTGATATCATTGTCGCTTTGATCAACGGAACTACTTCAGGTAAATTCTGATTAAATCGTACATCTCTCCTCGAGGACAAAATTTGTGCTTAGAAAAATTAAGCTTTTGTTAGGTAGATGAACAATCTTTCCCTTAACTATTCGTTGCATTTCTTGTATGATGAGACTTGTTGGTTTGATGAAGTTCATTCTTTTAACCCCATTCCTCAGTTGAAGGATATCTACCTTTCAAATGAAACTCGTTGGTTTGATGAGGTTCCTTCGTTTGACAAGGTTCACTTGTCTGACGAGGTTCACTTGTCTAACGAACCTCGTGTTAACTTCATCCTTTTTGCTCTTTGTAGTCGCTCAGCCATTTGAGAATTTCTCAATCTTTCAGAACCGAAGTCAGGATGTGTTTCAACAACTTGCTGGACTTTTGAAAGCAACACCAAAGAGATATCCCAGGTTCAATCCTGTTTACCCCTTCAACATAGCATGCACCCAAGCATGAAACCCTTCATTTGGACCTTGGGTTATGTGGTAGCTTTACGGACCCACTGAAGTGCTTATCCTTCTTCTCATGATTATCAGCAGCTATTTTAAAGATACCACCTCACTCTGTAACTCATCCGCGTTCCGTTGGAATGGGAAAGATGTTGATCCTATGCTTAGAGCTTGGGGTGTTTCTATTAGTACTTAGTTTACCCAAGCAGATGGGCGGGAGCTACCAACACCAAAGTTGAAAGTCGGGCATAGGGAAGACTTCATGCTAATGAACAAAAGATGGAACTTTATAACTTATGAAGTGAGAATACATTATCATAATTTTCTAATTGATTACAACTATAACCTAGACAAACTTCAGATCTAAAATTTATTAATCATGAATTAAATCACAAGTTTTTGCTTTTAAAACATTAAAACATGTGTATATAAATGTTTAGGGTTTCGACGATATATTTACATGCTAATATTTCGTTTCATGTTTTTCATATATGTTGATATCAATAGTATTATGCTTGGAAAATAATGATGTCACTTCTAGATTTATTTCGAAGCAGACAGAAACCTGTGAAGGGTTTCTGCCTGTTTCGGTTGATAGCCGACACAGTTTGTGCATGTTTACTTTTGTTGTGTGCTTTAATATGAACGAGGAGTTGCCACGAATATTTGGCGTTAGAAATTATTGTTTACTATGTATCTTCATATGTGAGATGGCTTGCGGATATGAGTTTAGATTTGTACACCGAGACACGTGTGAAATTAGTGTATATGCATCCTTTTCATATATCTCATCGATATTCTACACATGTCATTTAATCCATGTGTTGGGCAATTATTATGTGCAGTCCATGTGTTGGATATTCATCATATTCAATCTATGTGTTGGACATTCATTATATTCAGTGCTAGTGTTGGACATTTATCATTCAGTTCATGTGTTGGACAATTTATATATGCAGTCCATGTTTTCTATGTTTTGGGCATCCACTACACCTAGTCTTAGTCCATGTGTTGGACACCTGTTTAAACCTTGAGTATGATACTTACACTTACATAGGCTGTACATGACACTTATGTGGGTTTTGACATGATATAGTATTTGAGTTCTGAGATGGGTTAGTCTTATTTATATTATTTTTCCTGTATTAGATCTTGTGTTAGGTATTTAGGGATTTATAATTTGAGATACAAGGTATATACATGAGGGTTTCCTTGTTTGGATTATTTCACTCTACGTACCTATGCTCGTGTTGTAATTTTCTAAATACTAAAATCCTCTTATTGTTA
Organism: Asparagus kiusianus; assembly: GCA_022839385.1. Lineage (NCBI taxonomy): Eukaryota > Viridiplantae > Streptophyta > Magnoliopsida > Asparagales > Asparagaceae > Asparagus > Asparagus kiusianus. Next base: position 12,640 of record BQKN01061065.1, on the reverse strand, counting down.
GGATCAATGATTTTATGTATATAAATATTAACTGTGTTTTCTACATGCAACAAGCCCTCTCCCTTGGGGTTGGTTATGATGTTGCACGCTAGCGCTTTGACGCTCGTTGTCCCCTCCTATTTAAGGTAATGAGCCAGTGCACGGAGAGTCCTAGGTTGATGGTGATACTTATTAACGTCCATCTTTCATTTGTAGTTTTATTTTATTTATGGAGCTCCACTGTAGACATTTTGTTTAGACATTTGAGAGTTATGTTCTAAAGTTGTAAAGGCTGTGTCCCTTATTTCCTTTTATCAGATATTCTGCATTTGAGACTTGTTGAGATCTCCAGACTAGTTATTTTAGAGATTCACTTCATATTTTTGTATATTGGATGATGAAATATCATTTTTATCTCTATTATTTCATCATATATCTCTTGTATTATATTTTACTTGCTTTTTGTAACTACACCTGTTGTTGACTCTACTAGAGAGATAGTAATTGTGATGGTAAAACTTGTTATTACACGGTGTGGTGCATGTCAGGTTTGACATTCCTGGTTTCACCTTGGACTGCAGCCTTTTGTGAACCCAGGGGCGTCACAGGTAATAAGTACTTAATACTTAATGCGCCCTTTCAAATCGTGCTCCCTCTATGATAAGTACAAACGCCTTGAATGTGTCTCTTTAGTTCCAGCACCTCTTGACCATCTGGCGCTCAAGGATTCGTGTAAGGGATCCTAGCCATTTGGTTGGCTTCACTCCCTATAAATAGGCCATCGCTCTTCGAGAAGAATCATCACCTTCTTCTTTGAGCCCATTGATAAAATGACTCAGAGAAGTTTTCGCTTTTCAATGTCCCCCTTTTTATCCCCTTCACAGCTTCAAGCTTTTCTGTCTTCAACGATCGTCGCTAGTGAGGTAGGCAAAATTGATATCATGGTCCCTTTGATCAACGCAATTGCTTCAGGTAAATTCTGATTAAATCGTACATCTCTCCTCGAGGTAAAAAATTGTTCTTAGAAAAATTTAGCTTTTGTTAGGTAGATGAACAATCTTTCCTTTAACTATTCGTTGCATTTCTTGTATGATGAGACTTGTTGGTTTGATGAAATTCATTCTTTTAACCCCATTCCTCAGTTGAAAGTTATCTACCTTTCCAATGAAACTCTTTGGTTTGATGAGGCTCCTTCGTTTGACAAGGTTCACTTGTCTAACGAGGTTCACTTGTCTGACGAACCTCGTGTTAACTTCATCCTTTTTGCTCTTTGTAGTGGCTCAGCCATTTGAGAATTTCTCAATCTTTCAGAACCGAAGTCAGGATGTGTTTCAACAACTTGCTGGACTGAAAGCAACCCCAAAGAGATATCCTAGGTTCAATCCTGTTTACCCCTTTAACATAGCATGAACCTAAGCATGAAACCCTTCATTTGGACCTTGGGTTATGTGGCAGCTTTACGAACCCAGTGAAGTGCTTATCCTTCTTCTCACGAGTATCTGCAGGTAAGTTTATGCCGCATCAAGTTTATGTGGCATGACTACTTAAACTCTGCCGATAGCTATAGCCTACTGTGCTGACGACTCTGAAACATATGAGACTTATGTCCCTGAGGTGCTTCCTGGATGGCGTGTATCTATCCCTCAATCCTTGGAACGGTCGGTGGTGCCTCAATCCTCTGATACTGGCCATACCTATGGCCCTACGACTGTGGACCCTATCCATGACTCTGTTGCTGCTGTCCATGCCTACGGCTTTATGGCTGCTGACCCTGCTGCTGACCTCCTACTGGTGCACTACGACACTCTGTTGCTCTATGAGCAAACTTGTGGAAATGAAAACATGCACCCTAAAATTTGCGCTACTGTGGCCCCCTCTGATCTAGCTGTTTTCCCTTCTTGTAAGGGCCTTGCTGCTGATGCTGTGAACCCTTAACCTGCTGCTGGGGTCCTCCGAGTCTTAAAAAAGGTCTCTTGCCCTTACCTCCATGCTATCCTGCTTTAGGGTTGCCTTCCTTATTCATTTGAAAGATCGCAGTTTCTGTCTCCTGTGATATAGTAGTGTCGGCTACCTCTCGTACTGAGCGGAATCGTTTAGAAACATCTGAGTCTGATGCTCTCTCGACTGACACATACCCATAAATCGATGTAAGCTCATGAATTTACTCTCATAGTTAGCTACGGACATCTTTCCCTGCTCTAGTCTAGATAACTCTAACTCTTTCCATGCCTTTGCTACGGAAGAGATGTACTGCTCATCGGAAAAGTAAATGAAGTCCTCCCAAGTAAGTGTCATCCGCTACTCTGGAGTAATCTGAAGTCTGTACCATCTCCCGGCATCACCCTTGAGGCTAAAAAATGCTACCCTTTGCTTATGGACAAAGTCGACATCAAGTAAATTAAGAATGTTTCCCACATCTTCTTTCTACTTGTGGGCTGCAAGAGAATCTCATGTACTATGGAATTCTGGTGCCCTTAGCTTCTGATATCTCTCTACTAATCAGAGTCAAGTCTCCTTATCTATGGCCCTATCAACAGTTGGTAGTGGATCTACTGTAAGCGATTCCTCTGGTGGTGGAACCTCCGGTGTTTGATTTGGAGTCGCTATGTGCTCCTCAAGTACAGTAAGACTGGCGGCAATATGTGTTATGAGGTCGATCAAGTACTACAGAGCCTGCTATGGCTCTGGCTCTGGCTCAGCTTGCCTAGCTCCCTGAGCACGAGTTCCTCTCAAACCACATCCTCAATCTGAAATCTATAAGTTCAGGAACAGAGCTTATTAGCCACAGTAAATGAGACCTCAAGCATAGATAGCATAACATATAACAATAGGTAAATCATATCACATATCATTCAAATATACTTTATAATCAAAGCAAGATAGAAAATTTATAATTTTCGCATTATATATATGTGACGCCCCTGGGTTAACACAAGGCTGTAGTCCAAGGTGAAACCAAGAATGTCAAACCTGTCATGCACCACACCATGCAATAATATGTTTCACCATCACAATTAACATCTCTCTAGTAGAGTCAACAACAGGTGTAGGTACAAAAGCAAGTAAAAGATAATACAAGTGATAACTGATGAAATGATAACAACCACATAGATATCTTATCATCCAACATACAGAAATACATAGTCAATGGCTGAAGTAGATAAACTGGAGTTCTCAACAAGTCTTAAATACAAAATGTCTGAGTAAAGGAAATAAGGCATACAGCCTTTACAACATCTAGAAAATAGTCCTCAAATGTCAAACGAAAGCTACAGTGGAGCTTCAAAATAAAACATAGCTAAAATAGACATCTGAACACTAAAATGTGTCGCCATCAACCTGCGACTCTTCGGGCTCATGGCTCGTGACCTGAAAGGGGGAGGGACAATGAGCATCAAAGCGCTACCGAGCAACATCACAACCAACCCCAAGGGATAGGGCTCATTGTATAAGAAAATACAGTTATCATAAAAACATATATATATAACCAATTGACCTAAAAATAATGGGTTTTAGTACTTAGAAAATTTCAACACGAGCATAGGTACGTCGAGCGAAATAATCCAAACAAGGAAACCCTCATGTATATACCTTGTATCTCAAATTGAAAATCCCTAAGTACCAACCCGGAGTCTAATACATGAACAATAAGGAAAAGACAACAATCCCATCTCTACCAATAATCACAGTTATGTTAAAGTTACAAAGTTAAAATAAGTGTCATGCACAGCCTAGGTAGCTATCATGTCCAACTATATCAATATGTCGTGCTCAAAACCCAAATGTGTATCATGCTCAAGGTTTAGCAAAAATGTCCAACACATGGACTAAAGGTAATGCATGTCCAACACATAGACTGAATAAAATGCAGGTCCAACACATGGACTGAGATGATAAGTATCCAACACATGGATTATTAATAATATAAGCTCAACACATGGACTATGAACGAAGAGGCGTATTTATTACTAGTACATGAGGAAAGATATACATATCCTAATCTTGCACGTGTTTCAATGTGCGGTCTAAATTTGTGTCACAAGTCAGCCCCCATGTGTAGATATGTCACTAACATCGCAAACTAGTGGGAGATGAATGAGGTGATCTCTCGAACACGCGAGAAGATCAACAGAAAGTCAGCATGCACAAAACTGTGCGGCGGTCGACCACAGAGGCCACTCCGGTCGACCTTTCACAGAGTCAAGATCTACTGGGTTCAAAACTGAGCGGCGGTCGACAGCTAAGGTCATGCTGGTCGACCGCTCGAAGAGCAGAAACTCTTATGCTGGAAATATCTCAGAGCGGTCGACCGCCACGTCCACCGCAGTCGACCGTGAAGCAGAAAGAAGCCCAGTTAGAGTTTCTGTCAGCTTCAAATCACAATCAAACTCAACGATTTCTATATTAATGAAAATCTAACATTTAAACAAAGTCATAGAATAGAAAACTACGAATTTTAAACATTTAAAATCTATCATCAAGATCCCAAGCATAAATAAACATGATTTAGATGTCTTTAAAATAGTACAAACATGATTTAACTTGCTAAGAACATTTTCAGATCTAGATCTCATTAATAAAAGCTTTAAAAATCTGAAATACTTGGTTCTCACATCCTATGCCATAAAGATCTACTATTTTTACATAAAATACGATTTTTGGCCTAATAAAACCGGATTAAAAACCCAAATTTAAGCATGAAAACGAAAAGGGGTGAAGTTGGGCGAGATGTTACTCGCTTCTGACAGAATCCACCAAAAATCTGCTGAAAAACCCTTCAAAGCTCCTCCCAAATCACCAAGAAGTGAGAACTAGGGTTAGAGGGGAGAGAGGGGGGCTAGGGTTTCTGATTTTAGATGAAAAAAAGGCTCTCTTGGGTTCATTAGCCTATATACTAACCCCACAAACTCGACCCGAAACCCAATTAGACCCGAACCCAGAAAACTCTCTGCCTATTGGGTGGTCGACCGCCGCGCCCAGTGCGGTTGATCGTACAACAGGAAAAAGGTTTCCTGAGTGCGAGACTGATGTGCGGTCGACCGCCGCGTCCACTACGATCGACCGCTCAGAAGAAATATGCCAACCTGGATTGATTTGTCACATGATGTTCAAACCACTCAATTTCTCTCACATATAAACACTTGTTGGGTTCCCAAACACTGATAGTCACATTCATCTAACATATATATGGTTATTCATCACAAAAGAATTATCTATTATCAATGATTTCACACCTATTCCTTATAAAAAAATTTTGGGGTTTTACATTCTTCCCCCCTTAAAAGAATTTCATCCTCGAAATTCAAAAAAAAACATACCCATCTCGGGGTATGAATCTCTAGATGAGCATATAGGGATATTCATACTTAACCATCCAAAATGATAATATTCCCGCTCAGACCCTAATCTGGTAGAACTAATACATCGGGCGAAAAATCCAGACAAGGAACCCCCCATATATATACCATGTGTTTCCAAAGACTATGAATTAAGCGAAAATATCCTCATTCTAGCGTTAAATATAAACATCAAGGTTATATATAAAACACAAGTAAGCATCCACATCATAAATAAGTTTAATTAATTTACCTGCTCAAATAAATGTGGGTAGTCACGTCGCACGTCCTCCTCGCGCTCCCAAGAAGCTTCCTCCAATCCACTTCGGTTTCATAGAACTTTCACCAATGGAATCACCTTATTCCTGAGCCTCTTGTCTTCTCTAACAAGTATAGACACTAGGATCTCAATAGAAGTCAAATCATCCCGAAGCTCAATCTCCGGTGCATCCAACACTCGCTGCTGCTCCTCATCATGCAAGTGCTTCTTGAGCATAAAAATATGGAATACATTGTGTACACTAGACATAGATGTTGAAAGATCTAGTCTGTATGACACAACTCCAACGTGCTCTAAAATCCGAAAAGGTCCAACATATCTCGGTGTAAGCTTCCCTCGCCTCCCGAATCACTGCACGCCTTTCATAGGCGATACCTTCAGCATAACCAAATCCCCAATCTGAAACTCTAGTGGTCTTCGCCTCTTATTTGCATAGCTCTTCTGCCGACTTTGAGCGGCTAGAATCCGTTCTCTGATCAATGCTACCTTCTTAGTAGTCTGCCTCACTAGCTCTGGCCCAAGCATCAAGCTATCCTCTGGCTCTACCCAACATATCGGTGATCTACAGGGTCTACCGTACAATGCCTCATACGGAGCGATACCGATCGTCGCTTGATAACTGTTGTTATAAGCAAACTCTATCAATGGAATATGATCCTCCTAGCTACCTTGAAAGTCAATGATACATGCCTGCAACATGTCCTCCAACACTTGATTCACCCTCTCCGTCTGACCATCCGTCTGTGGGTGGAAAACACTGCTATAAGATAGCCTGCTGCCAAATGAGTCCTGGAAGCTCCTCCAAAAGTGTGAAGTGAAAACCGATCCTCGATCCGACACGATCGTATCTGAAACTCCGTGAAGTCGAACTATCTCACGAATAAAGATCCTCGCATAAGTCTCGGCTGTATAAGTGGTCCTTACTGGAATAAAATGTGCTAACTTCGTCAACCGGTCCACTATCACCCAAACAGAATCATTCCCCTTCTTCGACTTTGGCAACCCTACAATAAAGTCCATAGAAATATCTGCCCACTTCCACTCCAGAATAGGCAAAGGCTGAAGTGTCCCTGTCGGTCTCTGATGCTCTGCCTTTACCTGCTGACAGGTAAAACACCTAGCCACATAGTTTGCAACCTCTCTACGCATACCGCTCCACCAGAAGTGTCTCTTCAAGTCCTTGTACATCTTGGTGGTTCCTGGATGCACTGTGTACCGAGTACGGTGTGCCTCATCGAATAACTCCCTCTTCAGCTCTGTACTGGCTGGCATAACTAGTCTACCCTTCATCCGGAGACCTCCATCTGCTCCAATGGTCCAATCAGCCTTAGGCTCTTTGGAAATCTCCTCCTTTCGGATTTGAATCCAAGAGTCTCCTAACTGGGCTCTGACAACTCTGTCACTCAAACATGGCTGTACTGACACGGCCCCCAAAAATGCACTGGTTCCTCCAATCTCGGGTTTAAAATCGAACTGGCTAAGAGTGATAAGATCCTGATATAATGAACACCTCAAATCCGTAACCCGATGTCGACGCTTCCTACTCAAAGCATCTGCTACAACGTTTGCCTTCCCCGGATGATACTGAATCGCGAACTCGTAGTCCTTGATAAACTCAATCCATCTCCTCTGTCTCTGGTTGAGTTCCTTCTGAGAAAAGAGATAATTTAGACTCTGATGGTCTGTGAATAACTCAAACTGTACTCCATATAGGTAGTGCCTCCATTACTTCAGTGCAAATACCACTGCTACCAACTCCAAGTCATGAGTGGGATAGTTCTGCTCATGCACCCTCAACCGTCGTGAGATATAAGCTACTACTCTCTGAGTCTGCATCAATACGCCTCCTAAGCCTGCCAACGATGCATCTGTATATACGACGAATGACCTATCGCTACTCGGAATAGTCAAAATCGGTGATGTAGTCAACTTAGCCTTCAATGTATCAAAGGCCCTCTGACACTCCACACTCCAAATGAACTGTACACCCTTCTTCGTAAGGCGTGTAATCGACACTAAAATATTCGAGAAGTTCTGAATGAACTTCCTATAGTAGCCAACTAGACCCAAAAAGCTACGAATCTCGGTCACTGTCTTCGGCGGCTCCCAATCAAGAACTGCTAAAACCTTAGTTGGATCAACTTCTATGCCCTCTCTACTGATGATGTAGCCGAGAAATCTGACTTCTGAAAGCCAAAATTCACACTTGCTGAACTTGGCATATAACTGATGCTCCTGTAGAGTCCTCAAAGCTACTCGTAGATGCTCCTCGTGTTCTGCCTCTGATCTTGAGTAGATGTGTATATCATCAATAAAAACGATCACAAACTGATCCAAGAAGGGACAAAAAACCCGGTTCATCAAATCCATGAATATCGCGGAAGATCTGTATCGAGTAAGAAAAGCGGTCTTGGGAACATCCATCTCCCGAACCCGTAACTGATGATAGCCTGAGCGAAGATCAATCTTCGAGAAATACTGCGCTCCTTGCAACTGGTCGAACAAGTCATCAATCCTAGGTAATGGGTACCTATTCCGGATAGTGACCTTGTTTAACTCTCTATAATTTATGCACAATCTCATACTACCGTCCTTCTTCTTCACAAAGATGACCGGTGCGCCCCACGGAGAATGACTCTGACGAATAAAACC
>BQKN01061064.1:87722-137305 GCA_022839385.1 Asparagus kiusianus | reverse complement strand
GGGGGGGTTGAATATGTTTGATACAGTTTTTCGTTAAAACACAGAATATCTAGCGACAATATAAAAAATTAAAAATGAACAACCAAACCAAAAACTAACTAAGGAACACATGAGATTTTTCCAATGGTTTGGATAACCAAGGAACCCACTATACCAAGAATTTACCTAAATTACAACCCGATTCAGTAGGCTTTACAAAGACCGCACCCTAAAGTCAACTTGAAACCGGTCGTCTAACCTATCTCTCCACAACAAGTAATACCTAACCTTAGCTTATCCTAACCTTCAATTATTATGCTGGAAAAATAAGTTTGAGGCAAACTACCAAAAATAGATTAAACACAAAAACAGAAAGATCCTATAGCCCTTTTGATTAGCAAACTGTTCTTCAAAAGATTGAAGCAAAACTCGATGAAGAATGACGTAAATATTAATTCTAAGGGTAACTCATCTCTCTAAGATGATCCGATATTGTTAAGCGAGACGAGAAATAGTTTGTTGAGTTTGAACACAAATCAATCTTCTTCTGATAAAAACCTAGAATTTTCTCTCTTAAAGCTCTCTATTTTCAAACCCTAGAACTCTCTCCAAAAATTATCTTTTTCAATAGTCTCTCATAAAATAGAAAAGAGATATCCAAATTCAAATCTACCCAAAATCTTCATCACTATCGATGGTTCCTCATGACCATCGATGGGTGGCTGTAAATCATCGATGGTTTGGTATTAAGTTCTGGAAATCTGGTCACTATACACTATCGATGATGTGTGGTGACCATCGATGGTTTATTATAGACAATCAATGGTTAGAAATTAACTTTTTGAAATTTTATGATTATTCACTATATACTATCAATGAGTGTAGGTTGTCTAAAAATCACAGCAGATAGCTGACCCCTATCAAACTTCAATCAACATCCCGACAATAAAAGTTATAATCAGACGACTTTCACGTCAACAAAACAAGTTACAATTGAAGGATTTTCACGTAGATCGAGAAAGGTTATAAGACCTTCACGATGACTGATGAAAACTCTGATTCAATAGCCTTCACAATCAACTATGAGAGTTACAATCTGATGACTCTCATACCACAAAGAGCTAAAACGAAGATTACAGAACAACGGTCTTTGCAAACGCCAATAGAGGAGGTTACAAGTCAATAACCACTTCTAAACGCAGAGTTTACCTCTACGTTCAATTTTCAAAACACAGGCGGCCCCTGTGTTTTTAATCTTCAGCAGACGCCCAACTCTACGTCTCAAGCCTAAAACGCAGAGTTAGGGCCCAGAACGCCGACCTTGGTGTTTGACTCGTTCAAACACGAGCTGAATGGTTTCAAAACCGTTTCCCCCACTATTTGATGGAATCTTGCCTACTTAAGAGTGGATTAAGGGGTCAGTTACACCCTGATGTTCCTATAAATCTCAATTAACTCAACAGAGTTAAGGGCTGGCCTTTTGGATCGAATAAAATCACGAGGAGATGGGTAGAGAGAACTTCTTGGCAACAAAGAGATCTTGAGGCATCCTTCAACAACAGCAAATTCACTTGGCCATTAACCATATTCTCAGTTCAAACAACTCTTTTCATAGATTTTAAACTCATTCTGAGTTCATAAACTCGCTAAGAGTTCTTTTTCATTCTTACTACGTAAGTCTATTATTCCAGTAAAGTGAAACGTTCAGATCGTCAACGGAAAGCAAACTCGACACGAGCATTCGAGGGAGGCACTCCATCATCACTGTGAAGAACCCAAAATTAAACAAAGAGGAGGATTAATATTGGTCCTCTTCTCTTTTGTAACCAGTAATTCAAATTGTAATTAGTCAGAGATCGAGAGAGTTATAAATATTCTTTTGCTAATCAGTGAGAGAGAATAAATCAAATTCAATTCTTTCAATTGTCTTATTACAAATTTTCCACGAAACAAAAGATGTCGACTTTGCTGGGGACTAGCTTCTCTCGTCGCAGAGTTCGATCAAGCCAAGTACGAGGAAGTCCTCTCCTCTAGATCGTTTAGCCCCAAGGCTAGGCGTAATATCTGTAAGATCTCCAAAGAGATCAAAACTCTAATTGTTGCTACAATGCCAAAGAAAGTCCTATCCTTTGGTCAAGATTACTTAAATAGCCCCTCCTCTAAAGGAATGTGATCCAACTCTACCAAACCTGTTGAACGAGTTAAAAGCTCCACACCCGAGTCGACACGGCACATAACGGGTCATAAAAGGTCCATGACAGAAGAAAGTCCAACCAACGCCTACGACATCACTACTAAGGCCTTGAAACAGGCCAAAAAGAATGCCACTCAACGAAGAAGAAGATCTATATGGCAAGCACACTTAAGAAATAGTTGATCCCTTGACCAACACGAAGGTCGCGTTTATGAGCCTCTGCCTGAGCATTGCGTTTCTGCTCTGGAACGTACACTTTGTGGTAATGAGCCCAAATACGAGCCCCGTGTGATCCATCTTAAATGCGACCCTCAGTGGCGCATTATTCAACCAAAATGCAACCCTCAGGGGAGCATTCTTAAAACCCAACGTAACTCTCACGAGTGCGTTTCGGAATTAGAACGTAGGTCTTTAGACCACGTTAATCAACATGAACGCAATCCCCATGGATGCGTTTCCCAAATCAAACACAGCTCTTAGACGTGCATTTCAACATCAAAACATGAACCCTAAGGACACGTTATAGCAATTAAATGCATACCTCATGAGTGCATTCAACCACAACGTGACCATCAAGGGTACATTCCATTAGCAAAACGCAGACCTCGGTCTGGCATTAATAAAACAAAACACGAGCCTCATGTTCCTCACTCAGAACACGATGTGACTCATCATGTTAGGAAAGATCAACATGGATTCAAAATTCATGTTCGTCAAGAATCAGCCCCACCCATTGATGCGCTGGGGGTTCCATCTCCGTCTTCATACTCTGTGAAAGACTCACCCTAAGTCTTCGACTTGCGGGAATTATTGTTAAAAGAAAGACTATAAAAAACAAGTAGCCCACTCATGTCAATGTGAGTAGCTTATTTTTGCAGTCCTCTCAGAATGCCAATGTCATAATTCTGCACCCCGGCGATCGGTATTCGACCGGTTGACAAATGTCGCCAGGCCTACCAAGCGATAAGGTCATCAAAAGAAAAAGACTTCGGAGGTCGAATATCCTAAAGTCACTATTAATGTGATCGACATAGGGAAGGCCTTAGTTCCTAGTTCTAACAATTCGGAAAGAAGTCATTCCCCGATAGTGCTAGAAATCTATGATGAGTTTGAAGGGGTATATAGGCACACTCATATAGGAGCCATTCATCAAGTTAACTATCAGAGGCTAGCAAAGGGGATCACGTTAGATGAAGAAAATTTAGCAATTACGGATTCTTAATCCTCAAGCTCTTTCGTAACACATGAGAAACCTATTTATATGACTAAAAGCTCCAACGACTTGGTGAAGATAGTTAGTGAACATTATGTTATGATCCAGGCACAGCAGAAGACACTCGTCCAAATGAAGGATATGTTAGCTCAGCTCCTTGCAGTGAAAGTCCAAAAACCTGAATATTCCTGGAGAACATACTCAAAGGGAAATAAAATGGTGCATAAGAATTCAGATCGTGAAGCTCAAAACATAGAATCTTCCTCTGAAAATAAGAAGGAAACCGAAAATGATCAAAATCCTTATTCATCTCAGATGAATGAATTAGAGGCTCGCCTCAATGCAATCGCCAACAAGAGTGACCTTCATGAGGAAGGAGTAGTACGGCCTTATCTTGCGGAATAGGACACTTCTCCCTATCTGTCAAAATTTAAGGCCCCAACCTTGTAACATTTTGATGGTACAGGATCACCGAACCAGCACATATACTATTTCAAGTCGCAAATGGGAGACGTGGTAGCAAACAACGTCATCCTGACCCGTTTATTCATCGGTACCCTTAAGGGAGTTGTGTTCGAGTGGTTCACGAAGCTGCCCACTAGGTCTACTAAAAAATAAGTAGATCTAGAAAGACTCTTCTTAGCTAGATTTTTTAAGGATGATACGGAAGTGTCCGTCTCGCCCTTCTCGCCACCAAGCATAGGAAGGGAGAGTCTATCAAGACTTATGTTGAAAGATTCCACAGTATGGCATTGTAATGTCCATCAGGTATGATCCAATCAACTTTGGTCGAAGCTTACAGGCATAACTTGCAGACCTAACTCCTTGCTCAAATGGGAGTGGTGAAATGTTTCTCCTGGAGATAGTTGGTTTCGCAAGGAGAACAAGCTGAAGAAATCATTGCTCAGGTCAAAGCTGAAGAAGCTACCCAACCAAAGCTACAGCAGTAACGCAACCAAAGTAATGCTCCTAGATCTAAGGAAAAGGAGACTCTGGCCGTCGATTCTAGTACACGGACACCATCTTCCAAGCAGGGAAAAGCACCAAATCAACAGAGGGTGTTCAAACAGTACTCTTTTAAAGAGGAACATATGGATACTCTATTCTAGGTACTTCGGAAGACTAACAAGCTACAACTTTCCGAAATCAGGAAACCTGATGAGACAAGAAAAGTAGATGACCCTAATTATTGTCGTTATCATAGATTTTTGGGATATCCTACTAGAAAATGTTATGTCTTCAAGGATATTCTGTAGAATTTGGTTAATGCTAACGTGCTTACATTAAAGCTTGAACAGAAGACCGTATCCACTAACTTGATATCAGTCTAGTTTTGTGGCTTCCCTCCTGTAGCAGCCGCAGACGATGTTGTTCCCATTCATAAAGGGGAAATGCGTATGAAGAAAACTGACTCGCATGATCAGAAAGATAAGGGTATGATACCCCTCACTACTCCAAAAGGAAAAATCATGTGGGTCCATCCTGACTTAGTTGAAGACCAGCAGTGGCCAAGTTCATCCACGAAGAAGAAGAGAGACAAGGCAAAGTCATCCAATATGATCAGCCCCTCTATGATTGAGGATGACGATCATCTCAAACCTCTCACGGACTCAGGAGAAGAGAGTATCGTCCTTGCGGCAGATCAAGGAGGTAATCCTGGCACCCGATCAGGGAAAACATACATGAAAAATTACAGCCAAGATGCGCAAGGAGCAGAAGAGCAAGTCTCAGAGGCTGGGGGTTCTGCTCACAAAAAGACAACCGATAAGGGGAATCAGAAAGAGCTTCACTTCAATGAGAACCTTCTTCAACAGGAGATTGGAGGACCAAGCAAACCCTTCCAATTCAACATCATGGCGTAATTAGCTAACATCCCTGCAAGAATCACCTTGTACGAGCTTTTGTGTTTGTCCAAGATCACAAGGGAAACTCTAATTGAAGCTTTGAGAAACACAGAGAGCTTTATTATTCAGGTTACTCTGATCCCAGAAGATTCTCAGGGACAATCCTGCATACAATGTCTACAAGCTGCAAGATGTCTGCCATGCATATCATTCACTCAAGAAGATATGCAGATCAAACATAAGCATGATAGACCCCTGTATTACATGGGGCATATCGGCTCTTCTGAGATCAGTCGAGTCCAAGTTGATCCTAGCTCAGCACTCAGCATCATGTCATACCGAGTCATGCAAGTCTTAAGGATTCCTCTACATCGGCTGGGTTCTACCCAGACAACCATTTTCGGCTTTAATGCTAACAGTACACACCCTTTGGGTAAAATCAAGCTTAGATGTCAAATCGGAGATCTTAAGTCCAAAGTGACTTGTTACATTATAGATGCGGATACGTCTTACAATTTGTTGTTAGGACGACATTGGATTCATACAAATTGCATTGTCCCATCTACTCTTCATCAAGTCATGAAATATGCTGATGAGGAAGGAGAAGTTAGAACTCAAATTGCTGAGAAGCAACCCTTCAGAGGGGTGGAGAACTTTCATAATGACTTGGTCTTTTACCTGAATACCCAAGAGTCAAAACAACCAAAAGAAGACACCGACAGTAGCAATGAGGCCGAAATTGAGCCAGATCCTAAGGAGGATTGTCCATGGGAATTAAATTTCAATGTAATGAGTCAGAATGAGAACAATAATAATGTATCGAGTAAGGGCAAGTGGTCCATTAATGAAGATTTTAATTTGGCGTACTTGTCTGATATTAATACTGATACAGGTACCAACCCTTGGTGCACATTGTATGCTGAGGCATCATTCACATTGGCGTTTAAATCCTCCTTTGCCACATGTGAAGAGATGAAAGATGTACAGAAGGCTTTCTTTATGGTCCCATCCAAAAGGGAAGGGTAAAAGCCTATCTATTTTAGGAGAATCAAACCTGAACTACTCAAGTGAGGAAGTTAAGAAGAAGATAATGGGGTTCCTCAATTCTATTACCATGAACCTAATTCCATCCATTTGATGAAACGAATGGGCTATAATTTTGATAAGAAGAAATGGTTAAACTTTAGGAAAGGAAGGCGAATGCCAATTCGTATGTCTCTCACTCCTGAAGGAAAACCTCTTGATTATTATCAGAAAACCGGAAGAGGTGTAGGCTATGTCACAACCCATCCCCTTTTAGAAAATAAAACCGATGACTATCTGTGTCAAGACCATTCATGGTAATGGAATTGAGGGGTGGAGAACTACGATGTCACGTTCATTCAATATTGTTAATCTGATATAGAGTGACAATACTTGGCATGAAGTTGATTCAAAACAAAAACAAAGAAAATCTCTTTTCGAAGGAGTTGATCTTGGACTTAAGTGTTAGGGTTCATCAATCTGAAGGAGTTGATCTTGGACTTAAGTGCAGATAACTTCCTCTCATGAGCTGCTCGGACTTGTTCTGCAATCTCCCTCCTAAGATCTTCTTCAACAGGTGTTGTAGTAGCAATCTCTTTTCGAAGGCCCTTAGAATCTTGGAGTTCGTTACAAAAGTCCTTATAAACTTTGTCACTTTGAAGCTTAAGCCCTTTTATAACATCTACATCTTTAGCCAACTGCACCTTCTTCTGAGCTAGCTTAGTCTCTAGTCAAATAATTGCTTCTTTGGTATCACGAACACCAATAGCAAGACTACCCATATCAGTTTGTATCTGAGTGTGTTGTTCCTGTAAAATCGCCAGATGGGCCTCTTTCTCGGATAAACTCTTATGTAGGGCCTCTTGATGATGTACCCTTGAGGTTTGGGCTGCAAAAAAAGCTTGCTCCATTTTAGACTCCAAATCGGTGCGCTGCCAATCCAAAAGGGTCCTTAATTCTATTTCCATTAGGATGCTTTCCCCACAATATTCAGTCCACCGCACGTCGTCCAAGCTCCTAATACTAGTTAGACAGCAGTGTAGGAGAGGTTTGAAGTCCTCAAAGGCAGCCTGTCCAAGGCTAACAACACAGATTATTAATTTCATCATGTCTTCTAGCTGCTTGACGAGTTTCCTTAGGATTTTTGAACTCAAAGGGGGAGCAGGTGGATAGATTATACCCTTAAATTCGGTGGGAGCAGACCCAGAAATAGGTTTAGAAGCAAATCTTTCTAGCAGATCCTGTTCGGTGGTTACCCCATCAATAGGTCCCATTGAGTGGGCATGCTCTAAAATCCTAACACTCAACTTCTCCTCAGCTTCCACATCCTCAGGAACCGAAGGAGTTTATTGAAGTGCTTCATCTTCTTTATTAGCCGGGAGCACGACAGGTGCAGATTTCATCGCGCCCCCCATTAACTTTGCCCTTTTGAAGTTTTTGGCCACAATAGGCATTCTTTTGTGAACCCTTCTATCATATTCGTCCTCTTCCGCAGTAGTAAGAACCTTCTTCCTCGACGATCTTAATGAGAAAGGTTCAAGAGTAAGTGTTTCCTTAAGGGTTTCCTCAGTCGCCTTCTCTTCACGAGGCTCGGCACATGGTAGCTCTGTTTGGACTTCTCCAGCCCTGGCTACCTCCCGTTTGTAGGATAAAAATTCTTCCATCGTCGGTAGGTGAGTCCTTACAAAACCCTTTCTGGGCATGTAAAGCTTTCAGATTTCATTAATGCAGGAAGTGTACATGTCACACTCCGGGATCTGAGAAGCCTTATAAAACCAGTCGTGGAAATCAGAAACAACAGAGCAACTAGGTGGCCAGTTAGGCAAGGTAAATTGAGCACAGGTCTCTCCAGCAGAGAAGAAATACCATGCACGGGCACCCTCGTATAAATCTATGACTTGAGCCAATGCTAGGTTAAGGTTACCAACATAAAGTTGGTCATATCCGAACTGCCTGGCAAACTGAGAGGGTATATAAGGTTCAATGATACGCTTCTCCTTTAGGCAAAAGACCAGATAATCTAATCAGATCATGAGGAGCCATCTGAAGACACTTTCTTCCAAAGATGAGAAACCATCAAAAAATACATCCGTATAGCTAGAGCCCTCCTCTTCAGCCCTGTCAAAATCGGGAGAACAGCAAAAAATTC
Organism: Asparagus kiusianus; assembly: GCA_022839385.1. Taxonomy (NCBI): domain Eukaryota; kingdom Viridiplantae; phylum Streptophyta; class Magnoliopsida; order Asparagales; family Asparagaceae; genus Asparagus; species Asparagus kiusianus. Next base: position 128,903 of record BQKN01061064.1, on the reverse strand, counting down.
TATAATTGTCTTCTTTGGATAGGAACTGTCGAGCCCGGACTATGTAGGTGTTCGTCCACATGGCTAACTCCAACCTCTACACAAATAGAACAGAAGCCTATCTATCATTAGCGATCCCCGTCATCAATGGAGGTCAATGAAACACGAACCAGGCTGCCAAGTAGGTATACAGCACTGGTACACGAGGTTAGGGAGTTTTGTAAACTTTCTTCCTGGCACACTGGTCTCTTGGACGTTAACAAATTCAGAAGTCAACATACGTAAGCCACTCTGTATGCACCCTACCATAGCAGTGAGAAGACTCACAGGCCTTCCATGAGCTAATAAAACAGCTGGGTACACTATCTCAGCTAAGATGGACTCTACTGGCTTCGATGGCACCACACAACATTTTAGCCATATCATCAAGAAGCCAGCAAAGAGAGCAGTGTCGGAGATGGGAGTTGCAGCCTGGTAGTGAAAACTCTCAAATTTAGTACTAGCCTCAAATCCATCCTCAAAATCCTTATTCTTATAGCTAGCATTAGAAGGCTTAATGCGAGCTTTGATGCTTTTAGGAGAGATGGCAGCGAGTCGAGTCACGGCTGCATCCTTTCGACTCTAATTCTGGAAGAGATAGTCTGCCCAAGCAGTGTGCATAATGCCTCCTCTATGAACACCAATGACTTGATTGCAAATATGGAAGTGTCATATCAACTCCTAGAAGGTTGCATAAATATCTCGGTGTGCCACTCTCAAAATCGAAAGCTCTTCCTTAGTAGAAATGAACTCTTCATAGGGCATTTTTCCGAATGGTAGCCCTGATACAGCTTACATTTCATGAAGATCGAAGCCCGACTCTCCAACAGGCATGAAGAAGGTGCAACTATCCGGATTGTATCTTTCCAGCATGGCAAAGAATTTGGGATAGCTTTGAATAATCCTATGTCGGGTGGCCAACACCAGGATTGTAAGGCCAGATTGAGCAAGCGGCTCCTTAAGATCTTCAAGGACAAAGTCCAGCATGTGAGGCCACCAACCACCTTCTCCAAAACATACCCAGCCAGGAGATCTGAACATCTGCGCAGGAAATTCACCCCGAGCAATAATAAATGGGCGAATAAAAACATTCACTGGAAGGGGCACCTCTAGAGCGAGATCTTTCTTCTCAAACCTACCAGGTCTCAGACCCTTGATTTGTCCCTCAATCTGTACACGAGCTCACCGACTAGATCCAAGCGATACATTTTCCCTCTCCTTGACAAGCTCAAAAGCCAAACCCCTACGGCAGCTGACACTTAGAAAATAGGAGAGTGGATACATTCTCTTCATGCTCGGGAGAAAGAAGAAACGATTGTTGATTCTGTGTAGCATCCTGGAATCTTCCACATGTATAAGTTTATCTTTTGATGCTATACGATCTCCAAACAAGAATGCTGGCTTTGTGAACTGGTCATGGTCTGCTAGTGTCTCCAGATCCAGGTTTGTGATCAAAGTTCTTAAGGTGGAACATCTGGCTTCCATGATCAAATCTGTCCGCTCTAAATTAGGGATAGTGCACAGCAAAATTCTCTCATGAAGACCAAAAATCTCGTTGTCATCTAAACCACCCATGTATCAAAAATGATGGTCATGGGAAAGCAGCACATTGGTAAAAACCACTACAAAACCAGAAGCAAAGATTAGTAACTAAAACAAGTTGCTAATATAAGTCCAAAGGACAAGATTACAACGCCGAGGTCAAGACCCGCGTTTTCAATCTCAAACACAAAGGTCAAGACCCGCATTTTTAAGCTCAAACGCAGAGGTCAAGACCCACGTTTTTAATCTCAAATGTAGAGGTCAAGACCCGCATATTTAATCTCAAATGTAGAGGTCAAGACGCGCATTTTAAATCTCAAATGCAGAGGTCAAAACCACGTTTCCAACCTTAAACACAGAGTTCAAAACTACGTTTCATAATTAAAATAGAGTTCAAAACTACATTTCATAATTAACGCAGAGTTCAAACTGTATTTCATAATTAATACAGAGTCTCAAAACTGCATTTCATAATTAACATAGAGTCTCAAAACTACGTTTCATAACTAACACAGAGTCTCAACTTTACGTTTCATAACTAACACAGAATCCCAACTCTGTTTTTTAGTTAAAAGGAAACGAGTCATCTTTCTCGTTGTCAACAACCCATTTAGGGTTTCAAAAAAACTTGTCGAAATAAGTTACCCTGGTCAGCACTTACCAGAGTAGAAGAGCCCGTCTAGCGACGGCGGCAGCGGCAGCATCACCGTGGAAGTAAGAACACTGCCAGTGTCTTCAACCAGCAGCGTTTCAAGTCGTTCCCATGAATTTCTTAAAGCCGGAGCTCATTCTCTGTAGCGCCATGGATGTTGCTGATCGGAAAAGACGAAGATCGTTGGAGATCTTGTCGAAATTAATGATAGCTCTCATTCACGGAATCAAGATGAAAAAAAGTCGAATGACTCTTGATTTGATCACTCGGGTCAATTTATAATAGCCGTCAAGCTGTTAAGGTGGTTTGAGATTCTAGGAAAGAATCCCAACTATTTTTAAACGCAAACTCAGCGTTAATGGATAGAAGTCAGTTAGACTTAACCCATGCGTTCAAATCCCAAATGCAGAGCTCACCTCTGCATTCCGATTGTTCTAAACAAAAGGTCCACTCTTGCATTCAAGAACTCTTTTAATAAAGTAATGTTAAAACATATGTATCTCCTCAGCAGGGTCTAAGATGGTTCAGCTAACAAAATTCTCTATTATTGTCAAGTTAACATCACACCGGTGGCGATCATTATCCCTACAGAGCTTGAATTTAGCTTGCATAACTTTCAATACGGCAACAATTCTTATGTCAAAATTAACTTATCGATTCACATCAATAGAACGATAAGTCCCCAAAGTCACTCAATTCATGATCAATTTATTAACTCTCGTCAGCAGAGTAATAAATGACCAACTTATCAACTCTCTTCAGTAGAGTGATAAGTTTCCAAATCTTGTTCAAATCACACAAGTATCAAAATTTATCACCCTGAATGATAAAATCACTTAGTAATTCTCCCCAGCGAGACACTAAGTCCCCTAAAATTGTTTTCAAGTAACACAAACATTTTCCCATCACGTTAACCGTACACCTCTGATAAAAGCAACTTATCGACTCTCACCATTAGAGCGATAGGTCCTCAAAGTTGCCCTGATCGCAATATTTTTTTTATCATGTTAATCTTATACCTCTGACAAAATTAACTTATTAACTCTCACTAATAGAGAGATATGTCCTCAAAGTTGCCCTGAGCGTAATATTTTTGCTCGTAGATGATGAAGAGCTTCTCGTATCGCTCTTAGATCTCTCTCACAAAAAGTTGTTGTCCAAGGGACCTCTTTTGCGAAGCCATTCTCTAAAAAACACATAAACATGATTTTGTATAGATAATACACAAATATATAGGTTAGAATAAAAAAAGAAATCACGAATATATGAAAAAGAATAAAAAAATTACAATTTTAGTCTTCTAACTAGTTATGGGTGATGTTAATCATCAATGGTACTCTTCAACCATCGATGGTCCAAGAATATAAACCAACAAGTCTTTCCCCTAAATCAAATGAATCCTTCTACAATTCTCAATCAAGCAAATTTAAACTTTAATTCCAACCGCATACCATCCATACACATTAATATTTATCACATAAACATGCAAAAACCATAAAATATATTCAAACAAAGAGATTAGGGTTTAGAAAATATATTGATGATTATTCAAACCATGTCTAGATTTTATAAATACAATGATAAACCTCTCACAAGCAAGATATCACTATAAAAAAATCCAATTGATTGGAGAAATTAAAAAGTTTTGAGAGAGAAATTGGTAAAAGAGGTGAAAAAGTAAAAATAAAAATAAAAACTTACTTCCCCCTTTCCTTCTGTCGATTGATGGTTAACCATCTATGGTTGGGTTTGATCATTAATGGTTACCCTAAAAAGTTTTTTATTAAATAAAAGAAAGAAGACAAAGAAAAATTATAAAAAGAAAAAAAATGAAAGAAGAAAAAAGTGACACAATTGGGTATAGAAAAGATACCTGAGATGAGAACTTACCCACATAAGAAGATATCACAAAAAATCATGTCAAACTTGTATCTCCTTACTTAGACCAAGGATTGGATTATTAATCTCGAACCCATTTGAGCAACTTCGCGTGTTGCCGCAATCCTTGGTCTTCCTACAACCCTATCGATAGGTAGATAAGTGTAAACTACGTATTCGCATAGGTTCACAAAGGTTAGGAATATCTTTTGGTACCCAAATTTGCTTGATTATTTTAATCTTGTATCACATGTGACAACTTATAGATTTATGACTCATTCTACCACATAAAGAACATATAGTAGAAGCCGCATCAGATATGAGCGCAAAGCAGTTTAATTTTTTTCCTTTTGTAAATGAAGGTTAAAACTTTTATGTTTTCTTCAGTATGAATAACCAAGCCTAATTTTAGCTTTTGCAAACTGTTAATTGAAAAGGATCATGTTCAAACATTTAGAACCCAATGAAAATTTTTTCACAAATTTGTCCGAATCAATATTTTTGGACTTTGTTTGTTCATTCTCAGAAATAATATTTATGCACTTAGTTTCAAACTTTATTTATTCAGAGGATAATTTACACAATAACTCATTTAGTTTAGTAAGTAATTTTTTATTTCTAATAATTTTATAAGCTAGTAGCTTAGATAAATATGAAATTTAATTTTAAAAGTCATAACATTTTGTCCATTCGACTATAGTGATGTCACATGGTGAATTATGTGAATCCAAACTTGAAGAAAAATATTTTTCTCACAAAAAAATTTCTTTTCTTTCCTCAAATTTGCATTCACTCCTTTTGTCACTTTATATCTGTTAGCAATTTTCTCATGTTGATTAAGCATTTCTTTATATTTAGAATATAATTCATCATGTAACAGATATACCTCATTCTCTGAGTTCTCACTTTTAGAGTCATATGTTTTACCTTGTTTTGAATCTAAAGTTGTGTTGTCTCTTCCCGTAATACATAGATTTGTCTTCTTTCTCATCCTCACTTGATCCAACTTTTGACTTTTCATCACTCACCGTGTCCCAAGTTGTCATTTTTAAACTTTTTTCCTCCGTCTTCTTGCTTTTCATGATCAATAGGCACTTGTTCTTCTAGTGCTTGATTTCCTACAAAGATAAGACATAAGTTCAGTTTCATATTTACTTGATGAAAAGATTACCAACAAGATTTTTAAGAGTTAAATTGGAGATTTTGTTAATTCCTTTGTAGCCATTACCTTTGGTTCTCAATCTCTAGGAAGAGAACAAAATTTTTTTCTACAAAGATCTTTATTGTCATACTCTTTTTCCAAAGCTTTAGATTTATTCACAATATTAGTAAATCGTGTGAACATATCTTGAATACTCTCTGAGTCCTTCATCTTGAAGTTTTTATACTTACCCACAAATATTGTAAATTTTACATCTTTCACATGTGAAGTTACTTTGTGTGAAACTTCTAGAGTTTTTCATATTTCCTATGCAGTAGTACAATTAGAAACATGATTAAACTAGTTAGAAGTTAAGGAAAAATAAAGAGAATCTATAGCTTTAGAATTCAAAGGAAAAAGTCATTTTGTCCTGTGCCATCCATTTATCCCTATGAGTGATGGTTGTAACATCACCTACGGTAGTAGTGGGTTCATTATAGTCCTTCTCTAGACTATCTCAAATATCATAACTGATGGACAGTAAAAAGACTTTCATACGTGCTTTTCAATAGGTGCAGTTTGTCCCATCAAAAAGTGGGGGTCAGTTCATAGCATGTCGTTGAAAAACATTGTTACGATGATCAAATTAGACATTTCTCTCCTAAGTTGTGAATCCTAAAGATGGGTAAAAATCTTCTTATGCCACTTGTACGATCTAAGATGCAAGCCTAGAAGAGGGGCCTAAATAGATTTGCTACAATTTTAAAACACAGAATAAGCAGCAAAAATATAGAAAATTAAAAGAGAACAACCAAACCAAAAACCAACTGACGAACACACGAGATTTTTATAGTGGTCCGGATAATAGTTCTATGTCCAGTTTTTCTTCGTACAAAGGGGCTTCCTCACTATACCAAGAACTCACTTGAATCACAACTCAATTCAATAGAGTTACAAAGACTACACCTTAGAATCTACTCAAAATTAGTCATCTAATCTAACTCTTCGCAGCAAGTTACACCTAGCTTTAGCTAGTCCCAACCCTCAATTATCACCAGCTTGAGTACGTCATAAAAATAACTTTGAAACAAACTACCAAAAATAGTTTAAGCATAAAAATAAAAAGATTTTATAGAGCTTTTGATTAGCAATTAAGTTGTTCTTCAAAAGATTAAAGCGAAACTCGATGAGGAATGATATAGATATTGTTTTCAAGGGAAACTCCTCTCGCTAAGATAATCTAATATTGTTGAGCGCGATGAAAAAGAATTGTTGAAGCTCTAGTGGTTCAAATCACAAATCAATTTTCTTTTCATAAAATCCTAGAAATTTCTCACTTTAAGCCCTCTTTTTTATACTCTAGAACTCTCTCCAAAAATCATCTCTTTCAATATTATATATAGCCTTTCATAAATCAAGAAAGAGATGTCCATATCATAGTAGAAGTTGGGATAAAAAGCATCAATAAATGGTTGTGATTATCTCTTCAAATCTACCAAAAACCATCATTACCATTGAAAGTTCCTCATGACAATCGATGATTCCCTGAGCACCATCGATGGATATCTGAAGATCATTGATTGTTTAATTTCAAGTTTCTAGAAATCTGGTCACTATATACCATCAATGATGTGTGGTGATCATTGATGGTTCATTGTAGACCATTAATAGTTCGAAATCACTTTCTAAAATTTTACAATTATTCACTGTATACCATCAATGAGCCTTAGCCATCAATGGTTCATTGCAAACCAACCATCGATGGTTCCAACACTGAAATCAATGTAAATACTAATTTTTGTATTGTTTTGCCTAGTAAACTTCGTATACATATTTTTACCTATAATATATCATCTCAAACAACTGTTAGTATCAAATTAGAGTTTGTTAGTACTCAAACAAGAGCTATGGTATAAACTACGTCCTTAACATACGTAATGTTTGTAAATTTGTCATTACAAGAGGGTATTGGATTGGGCATAACAACAATCATCGGCGATGCTCCCTCTACAAACTGCAACTTCATAAACGTTAAACCAAATATGTAAGAGTTTAATTGTCACTATTAATCACAACAAAACAAATATGTACATGTTTAGTTCCAAGTACATTTGTAAATTGTAACTTCAAACGCAATAGAAATTTTCTATGAACTTGAAACTTGGAATGAACGTGAACATTCCAAGTTTCAGTCAGAGATGAAGTCATATAATATGGTTGTGAACTTATGATAGGATGTACTCATAACTAGCATTAAACGACTAAGATTTTAAATTATGTTTAGTTATCGTCATGAGTTCGCTTTAAAGGAAATGGAAAGAACCAGCAGTTCTCTTGGACGACATCAAAGCAAGAGGGGCAATGTTTCTACAAAAGGATTTTAAGTCGAGAAAACAAGAGCACACAAGAAGAAATGCGAAGAAATAAGAAGCGGCGAAGAAAAGCAGATTAAAGGGAGAATTCTAGGTAACTTAAAAAGGTTAAGGGACAGTTGGGTCTTTTAGCATTTAATTCTAAGGGTAAATGGATCCGAGACTATAATAACACCCACTCGCGCCTCTACTGTTTAGTCTGAAATCTCTGAAGTATTAAATTTTACGGACTAATTACTGCAACTTAATACCCCAAAATTTTAAACCAAACACTTTATTATTTAATTTTAAAGGATAAAGGCTTATTATGTCAAAAAAGTACCCAATTTAAACATGGCCATGATAGACCTTTAAATACTGTATGATGGTTATTGGGCAGATACTTTCAAATTTTGAACGGAGAAAATTTTGAAATAGGTGAATTTTAAAATTTAATTAGCAAAATTGACCTTATTTTAACTAGTAAAAACGATCATTTTTTAGCCAGGTCAGCAACTGGCTGAAAAGTTATTAATTTTACAAAATATAAATTTTGAAAAACACAAGATTGCTAGTCCGGTGTAATTAGTGGTCCACTAATATTTGTAGTCTTATGTAATTAGCGGTCTCATATGTTTTCGTATATATGCTAAAATCTCACTACAAAAATACTACAAACAAACTTTGAAAAAACACAAGACTACTAGTACCATATGTTTTAAGATTGCGATAAATTTATTATTAGTGAGCACTAATTATACAGGACAAGTAGTTTTACAGTTTTAAAAGTCTATATGTAGCAAAATTGAAAACGTTTTTAGCTAGCCATGACAGCGTGGTTGTAAAGTAGCCAAGTTCGCTAATTAAATAAATGAGTTTTTGTCTCCTAGACTGGAAGTTTTACTTTGATTTATTTTGGAACTCAGGTACTTTTTTTATCTTTAGACCCAATCAACTATTACTTTTTGTCTTTAAACACAAATAGTATAATTTATAGTTAAAATATACTATTTTTGTGCTTTTACGATGTAAAACACCAGAATACCCCCACATCTCCTCAAAAAACTCTCTCTCTCTCTACAACGCATGAAATTAAAATAATTTTTTTTATTTTTTAGTATTATCAATTCCTATTAATTGTCATAAATAATCATGAGGAATTATGAATAATAATGTGAAAACTTGTGATGAAGAAAATGAAAAATTAATGCTATTATTGTCTTAAATGCTCAGGTGAATTTATGCTACAAAATTAAGAGTTGGGGAATTGGGAGAATCTATAACTTAAAATACCGCACAAAAAAAGATGAATTGTTACCAAAATTTAGTATTCAAACCATAGGAATTAAAGGAGTTGAGTAGTATTTAATGGATTTTTGAGAGGTGAAGAAGGAAATAAGTTATCAAAGGAGATGAAGAGAATTAAATGAGAAAAATAGAGGGGTAAATTGGACTTTTGGAAAATTTTAAGAGGGACCACATAAGCATGTAACGTATTTGATAATTTAGGCTAGATAAATACATAAAGTTGATTGAGTCTAAAGATACAAAAACAAGTAATTGAGTTTAAACATAAATCATGATAAATCTATAGGTCCAAAAATAAAAAACCATTTAAATAAATTTCTGATCGATTTTGCTAATTAAATGTTAATAATTGTCAACTAAAGACATTCTTGTTCTGAATAGAAGGCTAGTAATCTCACTGCCTACTGGTGCAGATAGACAATTTCTATTTTGTAGAGTCTGTTGTATTGATTTGGTTAAGTAGAGGTTTTATTCAAAAAGTTATGGCATGTGATATTAGGCCGCATATCAGATATGGAATAAATTAAAAAGCTGGTTAAATATATTTGGATAGATGATCGAAATGATATTAATCCTTCTAAGTTAGTTGTGTTCGAAAGCTCGTCTCTGTAATAGGTCTTTCTAGTCCTAATGAATTGGTATCAGTATCCGTGATTTGAGCCATGATTTGTGTTAGATCGTGTGTGTGTGTGTGTGTGGGGGGGGGGGGGGGGGGGGGGATAATGCTTTATAAAAATTTCTTATGAAATTGAAATTAACTATGAAGAGGAAGATTATATCGATAATAAATACTCAAACCAAAAAAGCACAATCGCAAACATGAGGATTTATCTCGGTTCGGTCCTCCAGACCTACATCTAGTCCCCAAGCAACCCGCTTGAGATTTTTCACTATTCTTGAATTCCCTTAAAAGAATAACTCATGCATAACATTGACAATCCCCTTACCAAAATGCAGACCCCTTCTCAAAATAGAAAAGAACCTTCCCTCAAACTAGAGAGAACACCTTGAACAAGATTACAACACTTTACCCTATAAACCTTGATGAAGAAGTGATCTTAGAATCAGTGGCTAATAGGATCTCTCTATGGATGCCTAACAAAAACTGGGAAGCTTTTGGATAATAAAAGGCAAAAGAGAGAGTTTAATTTTTAGTTTTTCAACTAAAGAGTATATGAGAATTTTGGTTGAAAAACATCACTTTTGAAAAATGAACTCAAGGGACAGCAGGTATGACTGATGACTTCAAATATAATTTCAAAATCCTAGTTTTAACTACCATAAAACGACTAATTCAATTTCAAAATCAAAATCAAACAGTAATAAACTGTTTGTGTCAGTCAACTGGTAGACTCATCAGTTGACTGACCAAAGACTTTTAAAAAGGACTGTTTGTTGAATCAGTCGACTGATATAGAGATCAGTCGACTAGCCAGAAATTTTTAAAAACGACTGTGTGATGAATCAGTCGATTGATATAGAGATTAGTCGACTGGCCAGAGACTGTCCAACGACTTTGAAAAATATCTGACCTTGATCAGTCGACTGGTGGACATATAAATCGACTGAGCAGAGACTTAATTAAGTCTCAGGGTCTTCATCAGCCGACTGATAAACTGACCAGTCAACTGTCTCAATTAATTTAAAAAATGAGTTGAAAACTTAAGTTAAATTTAAAATCAATTTTGAGTCAAAAGTTAAGATTAAAAATTTAACTAACTTAAATTCAAATTAACCAATATAAACTAACTTAGACTAGGGGTTAGGTCACCTAGTAATCTAAGTCTAGTGTGTGTGTATCATCAAGGCTTTTAACAAAAATTGACTAAGATAAAGTAAATAATTACAATTTTGCAATTTTAAAACATAACAACTTTATCTTGTTGTCTTGAGCATTGCCTTGCTTGATCAACTTGATTGATGTATCTTGTAGCTTATTTGATCAACCTTTGAATGAGTAGCACTACAACTGAGACATGTTAGTCAAATTGCAATAATTGTTATCATCAAAATTACCTGATCAACATTCTCCCCCCTTTTGATGATGACAAACAAATATCAAAATATATCGAAATAAGTTAGTATACTCCCCTTGAAAATATGCTCCCATGAAATACACACATATCACATACACATGTTTTCTTCCCCTTTGTCATTAACAAAAAGACATAAAAGTGGACATGTGAAAACGAACTACAAATGTAAAGACATGTTAGTCAAATTCACCGAAAATATCAAAATCAGATATAAAAGAGATATGAGTAATGTAATTGAGTTTGGATTAAGTTTGAATACCTTGGGAAATATCACCAATTACCAAATCATGTGGATGATTTCTTACCTTAACGTAAGCCTTTTGGTAAATTTGGAGTATCTTCCTTAGCATATGAAATGTTAGTATTCTTAAGAGAAGTAATAATATTTTCTACATATGGGAAATAATTATCATCTTGTATTGCATTAATCTTAGATAATGATTCATCAAATAAGACATGCATAGATTTTTCAATAGTTAAAGATGATTTGTAAAAAAAAATTCTGTATGCTTTGCTCCTAGTTGAATATCCAATGAATATATCTTCTTTAGATCTAGCATCAAATTTATCTAAATTATGCTTGGAATACCCACTATCAAGTATCCATATTTCCTTTCAGGGTACCTAAAAATAAACAATTAAATATGGTCCGAAAGGATTAGTTCTTAAGAAACCAAACCCATTCAGAGTCTAATTTTCATTTGTTTGCAGGAATGTAATTTATAAATTTACAAATATTATTGATAAAATTATTGATATAACAAGTTCTTTCTTTAAATCTTATTTCTTTTGGAACGCATATATATCTTGATTTGGGTTTAGAAAAAAACATAACTTTGTTTACAAAAACTTGTTTAGATTTGACAAAAGAATTACGAATCTTATATTTGTTTTTAAGAAATTTGTTATGGGGTAAAACTATTTTCAAATATATGCTCTGATAAGTCGCCATCTCTATCCAGCCAGACAAGCCGACACCCCAGTGTCGACACGAGGAGCGGTGCTAACCGGCACGATACATCCTGACCTCCCAGATGATTCAACATCTCGACCGATGGGAGAGATAGCCAAAGATCTGCTAGCAGTCCGACTCAGCCGACCAGACGAGTCAATATTTATCAATGTTGATACGAAAGGCGGTACCAGTCGGCCCTCTCGTAGCAAGCAACTCGTCAAGAGCCTAGTTGGCCTAGTCGAGTCGATACTCCTCCATGTTGACTCAAAAGGCGAGACAAGTCATCACCCGACTCCATTCAGCCAGCACTCCTCGAGTTGTCACTCCTCTCAACAAGTCGACTCTCCTTGTAAGTCCCATCATGAGGGACATTGCTTCTCAGTGAAGCTAGAAGATAACTTCACCAAAGCTTATCCGTCCTGACAATAAGTCATATTATGTCTACTAAAAGACCATGCATCATCACGCTACTTATCAGCCCAAGTCCCATCGATCGCTCCTCTAATCGAGGCTGAAGTGATCTTCCTCCTGTCGCTAGCCGACACATGTAGAGCAAAGGATGACTCATCTTCCAGCTCATACTTTATCACCGCCAGTTACATGGCTAAAATGACCAATCTACCATTGACTTCCTCTTTATATACAGATGATATTCGCCATAGCCAAAGGTTGGCAATCTAAACTCTTCTCCTGACCTAAATCTCAGATATCATTATCTCTAATGCACATAGCATAAGAACACATAGTTCTATTACTCCACTCCGGCTCAAGTTCATCAACTGACTTGATCGTCAAAGGTACCACTGCCCCACCCTCTCACAACCTTCTTCTGTGCAGATAGTTGACTCTAACTCAGTGGCCAAGACATAAAGTTGAGGAAGGAAGCGATCCCCTCCATCATTTTTCATCACTCCGCAACCATCCGATTCTAGATTATTCTGTGTGATTTCAACATCAACAGTTAGGCACCCACCGTGGGGCCTTCTTTCTTTTTTAAGAGAACATGTCTAGTTCTGAAGATAGAGCTGAGCGATCTTGTCCTAAAGGACCTCATTAGAGCTATGCTACTTAACCCCAGCTTGAATCAATAGCTCATATCATTCATCAATCTTGCCAAGTGCAATTTACTACCTTCACTAGTGAGCTTCTCAGCTGGCTTTCATAGCCGCAACAAGCAAATTTTTTACCCCATCGATCAACTCGCCGATGTCTCCTTCCTCATCAGGAACTCACCGGTGAGAATCCTACTATTGGAGATTCTGGATACGATCGAGTTAACAGACCGACCACAAGCATCTTCGGGAGTAATAACCCCTTTCAGACAACCTTATGAATGTTCCATGTGAGAAGTTCAAGCCTTGCATGAAGATATACAAGGGCGAGGGAGACCCTTCCGAGCATGTTCAGAATTACTATGATGTGATGAGTATGCTCCAAGCATTAGAAGCAATCTTCTGTCGATGCTTTCCTATCACTCTTTTAGGGAGTGCTAATCTCTGGTGGAACACTCTCGAGAAGAGATCCATCAGAAACTTTTGACAACTTAGCTGAAAGTTCATCCACCATTTCCTAGCTAATGCCAAGTGGGAGTTTCCCCCTCATGTGCTGATCCAAATGATGCAGGGACCAGAAGAGAGCCTCCGAGCCTATTTTAAGAGATTCTAAGCTAAGAGGTTGGAAGTCGATGATCGAGGGAGTACGATCGCCATGTCAGCACTCGTAGCCAGCCTACAGAGTAATGCATTGGCTGACTCTTTGGCTAAGAAGCCAGTCACCAATTATGAACAATTGATGGCCAGAGCCCATGGATACATAGACATGGAAGATGCCCGAGCCTACAAGGTAGCAGCCAGGGCCACGGAGTCCTCTTTAACCGTGCCTTAGTCACTCTAGAGAAAGCTCTTGGTTCCTTATCAGGAATAAACCCAAGGCATAACCCTTTGCCAGACTTCCACAGTCGTCTCTTGGCCATAGGGGAGGGGAAGCCCTAGTCAACTATCCTCACAGTTCTAGGCATTTGACTGCTCAGTCAGATTCTAAGCCCTTGGTTCTTTATCAGGGTAAGCCCAAGGCACAATATGTGGTTGGATCCTCTAATTCTCATCAACCATCATGGTGAAGACCTAGGCACCAAAATAAGTCCTAGACGACCCAACCTCTGGGTTGGCATGTCAAAAACCCTTGGCTCTTTATCAGGGTAAGCCCAAGGCACAACATATGGTCGATTCCTTTTGCTCTCATCAATCATCATGGTCAAAACCTTGGTTCTTTTTTAGGGTAAGCCCAAGACACAACTCTATGGTAGACTCCCACAGTCACCTCTCGGCCATACGAGGATTATGAACACTTAGCTCCAACATGAGACCTAGCCTCAGAATCATCATTCTACCATTAAGGCCTTGGTATCATCATGAGTAAACCCAAGGCATGGATTGCAATTGCTTGGTTATCTTCGGCAAAAAGACTTAAAGCACATAAACTTGCCAGTCTTTGTCGACACAAGACCCGAGCATCTTGCCCACAATAGGCGCAATATGAGCCAGTTGTCAAAAGCCGACTCGCAACATTCGGGTCGACACAACACGGCTAACTCGAGAATTTCCACTTGGTTCACTCGATCAGAGTAATACTACAAAGCAATCAGCAGCCCTAACTTCAGTCCAGAGCTTTATTCATTTCACTTGGACTCGGCTAAAGCCGACTCCAAGTGAAAGGGGCTAACTGTTATGGGGTACAACTATTTCCAAATATATGATCTGATGTGTCACCGTCTCCATCTAGCCAGACAAGCCAACACCCTAGTGTCAACATGATGAGCGGTGCTAACCGGCATAAGATATCCTGACCTCCCAGACGAGTCGACATCTCAGCTAACAAGAGAGATAACCAGAGATTAGCTAGCAGTCCGACTCAGCCGACCAAACGAGTCGACATTCATTAATGTCGACACAAAAGGTGGTATCAGTCGGCCCTCTCGTAGCAGGCAACTCGTCAAGAGCCTAGTCGACCCAATCAAGTTGATACACCTCCATGTTGACTCGAAAGGCGAGATGAGTCGTCACCCAACTCCATTCAGCCAGCACTCCTCGAGTCTTCACTCCTCTCAACGATTCGACTCTCCTCGTGAGTCCCATCATGAGAGACATTGCTTCTCACTGAAGATAGAAGATAACTTTAGCAAAGCTTATCCATCCTGATAACAAGTCATATTATGTCTACTCAAGACCATGGGTCATCATGCTACTTATCAGCCCACGTCCCATCGATCGCTCCTCAAATCGAGACCGAAGTGATCCTCCTCCTATCGCCAGCCGACACATGTAGAGCAAAAGATGTCTCACCTTCTAGCTCACACTTTGTCACCGCTATTTGCATGGCCAAAATGACCAATCTGCCATTGACATCCTCTTTATATACAGATGCTATTCGCCATAGCAAAAGGTTGCAATCTAAACTCTCCTCTTGCCTAAATCTCAGAGATCATCGTCTCTTATGCACATAGCATAAGAACACATAGTTCTATTACTTCAATCAAGCTCAAGTTCATCAACTGACTTGATCGTTGAAGGTACCACAGGGGAATCACCACCCCGTCCTCTCACGACCTTCTTCTGTGCAGATCGTTCACTATAACTCAGTGGCCAAGGCATAAAGTCTATGAAGGAAGTGATCCCCTTCATCATCTTTCATCACTCCGCAACCATCCTATTATGGATTATTTTGTGTGATTTTAACATCAACAAAATCCAATTCCATAATGATTCGTAACACTTTGTTTTTGAAAAAATAGGTGGTTTCTTAACGACTTGTTTTTCTTTATGAAAACCAATACAAACTTATTATTAGAAGGAGTTTGATATGAAAGAAAATTATTTAAGTCTTTTTTACCTTTATTAAACTTCGATACATTCTTAGACATCTCTTCATAATTAGATTTGAAAGAAGAAAAATCTTTGTCAAGTTAGAAATTCTCGAATTCAAATATTGTATTTGAGAATTGAACAAAGAATTTTATTTTAACAAATTTTCATTATCCTTAATCAAATCTTGTTTTTAAATTTCTTAGTTCTGAATTCAAGAAATAATTTATTAAATGTATCTAGTATTTCATTAGAACCAGGAAGATTGTTTACCTCATCTTCTTTAGCCATGAAACAGATGTTAGCAACTACATTTTCTTCTTCTTCTTTAGATGAAGAATTACTGTCATCCTATGTTGCTTAGGCCTTCTTCTTCTTTATGAATTTATTTGTCTTGTAGTTAGGCTTTGACTTTGTATTCATTGTTGGGCAATCTCTCTTTATATGGCCTGATTTATTACACTTAAAATAGACATATAAGTCATTAGTATCCTTATTTTTATGATTGAACTTACATTTACGAAGAAATTTTCTGATTTTCCTTGTTATCAACTCTATCACTTCTTCATCATCTGATTCCTCAGAATTGGATGCAGCCTTGAAAGCAAGAGACTTCTTTTTCATTTATTGTGGTTCAATGTACTTCTTTCTATCTTCAATCTGCACTTCATAGGCTATGAGGTTTCCAACAATGTTCTCAAGAGTGAGAGTCAATAGATCATTGGCTTCCTTAATGATGGTAGTCTTCTTCTCCTATTCTAGAGTTAGTGCATGAAGAACTTTTCTCACCATCTCGACTTGCATATAGTTCTTACCAAGAGCTACAAGTGAGATTGTAATATCGGTGAAGCGAGTGATCATTTGAGACACGGTTTCATTCTCCTTCATCCTAAACATTTCAAACCTGTGTACAAGAACATATATCTTAGATTCCTTAACCTTGTTCATACTTTCGTGTGTTACCTCAAGTGTATGCCAAATTTGATGCACTGATATAGCAGTTGACACATGATTGAATTCTTCTTTGGTTAAGGCACAAAATAAAGCATTCATCGCCTTTTGCATCAAGGTTGACGAATCTCTTTAGATCATTACTCCATTGATTGTATAGGATTGAGGGCCTTGTGAATTCCGTCTCTGTGATGTTCCATATCTCGTAGTTAATGGATTGCAAGTAGATCTTTATTCTACACTTCCAATAGTTGTAATTTGAACCATCAAAGAGTGGCTGCCGTAGTTGTAGGGTCGAAAAATTGAAGTTTGATAGATTTATTGTTTTAAGAAATAGGTTCGATCACTAAGTACGAATCCCTTATAATCACTCACTCTCTTTATCGATTATAGAGAAAGAGAAGATTAATTTGACTTCTCTTTTGTTTAAAAGTGGGTTCTTGGTGGCGAAAGGATGCTTCTCTCGATGCTCAAGCCGAGATTGCTTCTCGTTGATGATCAGAATAAGATCACAAAAGCTTTTGATGGTGGCTTAGATCATGAGAATATAGACACTAATCTCTCTTCACACAATTGCTAAAAATCTTCAAAAACTAAAAGTCCAAAAAATCCCCTCTTTATAGCTGCTTGCGACTATTTATAGAGTTTTAGCATGTAACCGACGTGCTAAAATTATAGGTAGAGGCCGTAACTACCTCCTGTAATTCAGACCATGTTGGCTAATGGGGCATAACGTGCTCTTGAAGTTTAGCCCACGTGGCTGACTAAGTCTTCAAATCTGTTACAGCTGGATTTTCTATGGATGACGAGCTTCAATATACACATGAAGACAAAAAAAATTATATGAACAAGCCCTATAAATGAAACTTAATGTGAGAATGATAATACCTCATAAAATTCAAAACTAATGTGAGGGATATTACCTCATACAAATAAAAATCAATGTGAGGTGTAGTACCTCACATAAATGAAAATTAAGTTGAGGATGACAACGGTACCTCATGTAAATCAAAATCAATGTGAGGTATAGTACCTCATATAAATAAAAAAATTAAGTTGAGGATGACAGCACCTCATGTAAATTTGAAAATCATGTGATCATAAGTCTTAGCTATAAAATTTAACTCAAGTATACCCACCCTCATACGAACCTTATTTCAACTTAAAGGGATAAGGGCTCTTCAATTACACTTATTTTAGAAACATGAAAGATAAGCAGATAAGCACTTGAGAAATGAAAAGCAAAGAAGACGTTCGTTATGATAAACGAACGCAACAATCTTGATAATGAAGTTTCAATGAGGAAGTTACTATAACTCCCCCACCAATCCATTTTAAACACCTAGTGATAACTTCCCCTTAGTCTTTCCTATAAATTAGGACCTCATTTGCCATTCAAGGGGGAGGATAAAAAAAAGGAACAACAGAAAAGAGAAAGGAAAGATGGAGAGATTGAAAAGAAAGAGAGACTTATAATTTGAAACAACAACGACAAGGTCCTCTGCATTTTTTTATTTTTGAAAGGGAGGAGGGCTCCAGACCATCATCTGGAGATCCAAGATCCCATCTTCTTTCTCTTCAATTTTGTAATACATTAGAAATAATAAAATTGATATCTCTCTATATTTGATTCTTGATGTCTATTTAATTCTTTGTTTTCTACTAATCAAGGGTTTCTTTCAACAAGAGTAATTAACAAAAAGAAATAAATTTCTGGAAGGATGCACCTCCTAAATATTTTTTTTATAAACAAAGTGATACTAATATGTATCGGAGTAAATACTTAGAGATTGCTCTACTCTTCTTGAGATTGGTGTTACGGCTTGGTCACGAAGAGATTAGCCTACTCAAATATTATTACTTTTCTGATGGATACTAGCATCATTTTGAATTTCTTTTACAAACTATACACGTTAGGCATTCCGACGCTTACAAAAATTTTGACGACCACAGTGGGAGCATGCTTTTCCCCTCATATTTTAGAAAGCAAATATTAGATGACATCTTGTGCATAAAGCATTAAAAAAAATTTCTGTGCACAAAGCACTAAAACATTATTTCTGCATTCATTGGTTGCAGGTAAAATGGCAAGTCATGCGAGCAACTCAAATGTTAATGGCTCAAAAATTTGTTTCCGTGCAAATTGGTGCATTGTGGGTGCTGGTCCTTGTGGAGATGGCTACAGCGAAAAACATTCCGTGATCAACACCATGTTAGCCTCTTTGTTTTGATGATGTTTAACAAATAATTTATCACTAATGTTGTTTGTCTAGTGTTTGTGTTTATCTATTTATTATAAACAAACAATAAGTTGGAGGATGGATGGATTGTGCCATAACGATCATATCAAATGGAGGTTGGCGGAATTGTGGAGTGAAGCCTACGCAATTCAAAGTTAAAGATTCAAGTTCAATCTTCATCTGCAAGTGTACCAAGTTGAGCTACATCGAAGATCAATCAAGCTTGGGTATATTTAGTTTAGGTTTTATATTATGTGTGTTAGTACCTTAAGCTCAATATAATATACGCACATCATTTATTGGTTTCCATGTATATATATAGTTATATATATACATATATATTTTGGTTTGATAGTTTTTAAGTTTTACTATGAAACAATTAAATATAATTACAAAACATTTTTTTGTTTCATACTTACATGCATATATATGATTTTATCAATATCAATTTAATTCAGTTCAATGAAATCATGTTTTAGTGCATTATATGTGTATTTTGATAAAATACTATATTCATTACTTATAGACTTTATAACAATAGTTTACATCTTTCTTAAGTCTATAAAATCATTTTATATTATTTCAAAACATGGTTAAGCTAAAATGTCAAAACTCATATGTTCACATTTTTATGTTTTGGACTATTTTGCAAAATGATAATATTTTTCTTTTGGGAGGTTCTTTTTGAAAACCAGTTTTTGTAATATGTTTATTATCATGTCTACAATCATTCTTCAAAGTTTTATATTTTTTAGAATTTATTTGATATTTTTAAATAGGGTTTTAAATCAGAAAAACTACTTACGAAACTGTCATTTTTATATATCTGTTTACAGTCGACCACCACGGTCGACCGTACCTTTGATTTGCCCTGTGGAGCCAACAGAGACTTTCGCGGTCGACCTTGATGGTCGACCGTCAAACTAAAAATTCACACGGTCGACTGCAGATGTTTCTGAAAATTTTCTCAGTCTCTAACATGGCTCGCGGTCGACCGCAAGCATATCACGGTCGATCGCCGTATGCCCAACAGCTCTTTTTGTATAGAATCTGAAAAATATTTTTTTGGGTTTTTGGGGGATTTGGTTGGGGGTTTTGCTGTTGGTTTCTCTCCTATATAAACCCCTCAAACCCCAACTACCAAGATCATCCAAGAAGTTTTTAAACAAGAATTTAATAAGGGTTTAAGTTTGTTTAAAAGAGTTTTGTTTGTGAAGAAGTTTTACGCAAATGGAGGAGATCATCTACATTCCTTGGGCTTCATTTTAATCCATCTCTCCATCTTGTTTTTTAGAGAAGAATTTCTAAACTCAACACTAGCTTTGTATTAATTCTTTGTTGTTTATCATTTTCATTAAGCTAGTATTTTTAATTGAGTTTAGTTGATTTGATTTCACTCATTGTTTACACACACCCACTTGAGCTTATTGTATTTGCATATATTGTATATTTGGATTGGTGAGAGTTGTAACAATTGAGTGTGAGCTTTCATTATGTTCTCATCCATATTAGAGAACAATCATTTATTGTAATTGAGCTTATTGTGAGATTCACTTTATAATACACTTGTATACCGAGAGAAGTGTGTGGCGAGAGTTAGGGATCGTCCCAAGAGGAGTGGCGTCGGTTGACTAACCTAGGGAGAGGTTGTATCCGAGCACTTGAGGGAGACACGTCTATTTCAACACTTAAGAGTGGGATTACAAGAGTATGTTAGTTGTAGAGTTTTCGGTAAACTAGAAAACCGTATTGTAGGGTGTAAACGTTATTCGAGTTAGCATAGAAAACCCGGTTGTGATAGTGAATTTCTCCCCGGGACTGGGGAGCGGAGACGTAGGACGGAAGGTCCGAACTTCGTGATCATATTGTGTTTTTGCATTGTTTATATTGCCCTATCACAATTGTATTTTTAGTTTAGATTGTTTACCCTTGTGTTAATTTATATATCCTTGCATATATTTTATCATATACCTCTTTGCTAGGATATATCTCTTTGTTTATATTGTATATTCTTGCTCATAACATATTGTAGATCCATCTTGCAAGAATAATTTATTAATAAGTTTTAATTAGCAAAAAATCGGATTAGATTAGCATAAGACCCTTATCACCCTCCCTCTTGAGTCCAACACACCATGCCCTGTCCTACAACCTAAATATTCTATTCACCCAATGTATGATGACGTGGACAATAGTGGCTTTATTCCTGTGGTGACTAAGGCTATGAAGAAAAGGATGAGGAAATAACCCTCAGTCTAAGTTCATGTCTCTAATACTCAAAAGCTTAATACAAACAGGAGGAGCACCCCTGGTATTATTATCCGTGAGGATCCTAAAGATGTCCTTAACAATGAGGAAAAATCACCCACTTTCATGTTGGAAAGGGTAAGAGAGTGATGGAAGAAAACATGGATTCCTCTTCAGTTGAAATGAAGCACTACGTTGCTCAAAGACGTTTCCCTCATATTGGATGCTCGAGAGATATGGAGGCATTTAGATTCTTATGATAAGGAATTCCCTCCTCTTTAATTGCACAAACCTCAACAACCAAAAGCCTCTATCAAGAAGGAAAGTTCTTTTAGACCACCAAATAGGGTAGTGCCCGCCCTAATGCAACAAGTTCAAGTTAATGACCCCTCAAGGGAGACGTTAGAGCAATATTATACAAGCCTTTCTACTATTCGCCTAGGTGGGCCTAAAGTGAGGGATCACTAAAATGATGCTCCTCGTTCTTGGCATTATCAATTCTATTCGGGTAAACTAATGAGCTATGAATCTAAATATGATTCAACCTTATCTTCTCGGAGCAATATGTTGGAGTCAAATGAAGATTACTTGGAATTAAGACAATCTCCTTGATATCATTCTGCTGAACCAATTGATTATGAGACTGGAGGACGATATTTCTTCGGACATCATATGCAACGTGTTATACCTCAAAGAAATGAAAGGGCAAATACTCCTGTTTATAAATATTATGAAGGCACCCACCATCAGCGTCGGTATTATCAGCAACCAACCCATTACAAACCTGCATTAACCCTAGGAGGGCGTCATGTAGTGACACGACGATTGGCGGCTAGGGAGTATTGACTGCTTTTACAAGATAGGGTAGCTCATGATCTTTTCTCTGAAGATTGAAGGCGAGTTCGTTGGTTACGTGAGCACTTATGTGAAATTAACATGGTGCCTGATTTGAATAAACCTCACCCTAGTCATGTCATGAATGTCATGCATATTAGTGTTACTGATGATGAAGATATGTATTTTAAAAGGAGGCTTACTATTGTACCGAACATCGACCTATGACGAGAAGTCAGTCTAGGTCACAATCTGTATCTCTTGAAGTTGAAAATAATGACAATGAATCATCCACTTCTTCTTATTCTCGTTCTCACTCTAATGATACCATTGGTAGTATAGAAAAAGAACATGAACCTAATTTATTAGGCACAGAACAAGTTTTGACAACTGATGAAATGTCCCATGATGATAAATTGATACAAGTTCAAAGAGAGCTCCAATAGAAAGAAGAAGAAATTGCTCAACTTAGAGCACAAACCTTTGTGAATCCTTCCACTGCAACAAATAATGCTTCAGATGTTCAACATCACCCAACTACAGTTTCACTTGATATAGTACAAAGGCTCATCACCGATGGGGTCAGGGCACAGTTAATGCAAAATCAGTATGCAATGAGACCGGGCTATACAAAGCCTTATCCTGCTGAGATTGACATGATTCCCTTCCCTGCAAATTATCGACAACCTCAATTTGCCAAATTCAATAGAAATGGTTCACCACATGAGCACATCGCTCACATTCTAGCAGCATGTCAAGACATCACCAAATTCAATGGAAATGGGGCTCTCTTGTTAAGACAGTTTGTTCAAACACTTTTAGGTCCTACATTCACTTGGTATAGTAAACTTCTGCCTAGATCAATAAAAAATTGGGAGTAGATGCAAGAAGCCTTCTTACAATGCTTCTATAATACTCAGAGGACTGTGGGCATCATTGAAGTAACTCAGACAGAACAAGCCCATAATAAGAGGGCATCTGATTTTATTAACAGATGGAGAAATTTGAGTCTCCATTGTCCTCAGCCAATCACAGAACTAGAGGCTGTAAGGATGTGCATGAATAATCTTCGACCAGAAATGACAATTCATCTTCAAGGTGTGCGGCCTATGACTTTTGAAGAGTTGGCATCTAAGTTAACTAATATAGAAAATTATCTCAATCAGTTGAATCGTTGCTCAGACAAAGGGCACCATAAATTTTTTGAACATGGGCTAGACAAACAAAAGAGAGATCGCACTCGTGATAATAATAAACATGTGATGGAGACATCTGTGGTAACACAATATACAAAAGTTCGACCAAATGAGGCCAATGTCCAGTCGAAGAATGTAAAGTTTAATGGTGTTGGGAAGCCAAAAAGTTTGAAAGATAGACTTGAAAGGGAGTATTCTTTTCCCAAAGAAGTGGTTGAGGATTTCTTTAAGGGATTAACCGAGATGAAGCTGGTGCAGTTGCCTGAACCTCGTCAAGTAAATGAAAATAATAAGAGACACGATGATGGATGATATTGTAAGTATCATCGCATGCTAGGACACACCTTAGAAGAATGTTTTGTTTTTAAAGATGAAGTTCAAGAAATGATTGATGATGGAACCATTGATCCTGCATTGCTTAAAAATTTTAAGAAAGGAGGACAATCCACTAATATGGTGTCTATTAGTCAAGTAGATAAAAAGGCTTTGCCTAAGTGCATAGACACCTTAACATTATCGTCATATGCAGTGCCTTATGTACCACCATCATATCGCCCTATGGAAGATTCATCATTACCAGTGACTCCCTCAAAGGTGCCACATCATGTAATCCATATGAAAGAGTTATGGTCCCCTTCAACTCCACCGACTATAATGGAGAGGAAAAGTAGCACTCCAACACCATTTCCTATTCTCACATGCTCAGTAAAACAATCTCCGCCATCCCACATAAAGAAGCATCTATTTGTTAAGGATACAAAATTTAGTAGGGCAATGCCGGTTTTAATACCAAGGCAAGACTCAGCCTTACCAGAAATCCCGTTGCCTACAACAGATGACGACGATTCGATGTCAGAACCTGAGCAGCTCTATACCAATCAAGGCAGACCTTATGTCAGCAAGAAACAAAAAAGGAGACATGCTTTTAAAGAAAGGGTTAAAGCTGCGAGGAACAACCTTATACCAACGGGGGCAGCTCGACCTCCTCTTTCCAAAAAGAAAAGAACTCCTAAATACAAAATACTTCGTAAAGTGATGCCAAAGGATAAAATTAAAGGATTTATTGCAAGGATTTCTCATGAACTTTACATTAATAAGCCTCAAGCGGTGGATAATAATACCCCTTGGGCAGATGATTTACATTGCAATACTCTCGGAGTTGTGGAAGGAGATGATGGACCATTATGCTTCCCAGAAGAAACTCCTGAGGTTAATATTACCACTCGTTCTGGATTTCAGACAAAAAAGATCCGTCCTCCTCCTGTTGAGTACATAATGCCTCGCAAGGAAAAATCTCAACCTCCTGATAATGTAACTCCAAATGTGGTTGGTCCTTCTGAGACCGTCAAATACAATGTACTTGCACATCTAAAGAAAATACCATCACTTCTTAGTGTGTATGATGCTTTGTGTTTGTCTTCTGATTTGCGAAAAGCATTTGTTACCGCAATGCAATTTCTTAATGACTATAGGGTAGAAGTAGCTAATGTGGATACAAATCCACTCGAAGTCTTAAATATTGAATTCACTAATGAAGGCCTTCTGTTGGGTTCAAAGCTTCATAATCGATCTTTCTTAGTCACGGGTGATTTAGAAGACAAGTCAATTAATCGAATCATGTTGGATTGTGGGTCTGCTGTAAATTTAATCCTTTTAAGGACGTTGACAAGGTTAGGATATACTTTAAGAAATCTTACAAGAAGCAACATCGTCATCCAGGGATTTAATCAAACACGGCAACAAGCTTTAGGGACTATGCGTTTGACCTTGAGATTTCAAGGATGGATTTCTACTCCTCTCTTTCATGTGATTGATGCATTTACATCTTACAATGCATTATTAGTATGTCCTTGGTTGCATGAATACGACATGATATCCTCCTCCTTGCATCAGTGCTTAAAGTATTAAACACCCGAGGGAGAAATTAGAAGAGTATTTGTAGATACACAACCTTTTACAACTGCAGAAGCCTTCTATGCTGATACAAAATTTTACTTCGAGGGTGTTATTGCCAAGGAGATCAAAGGAACCGATTTCAGAGCTAATATAGTTAACCCTAAAGAAGAAATTGCTCATGATGGAGTAAATCCAAAGAAAGTTACATATCGCTACATACCTTGAGAATAAAAAGAAAAGATGGAGATCTTGTCTTTCAAACATTTGAGTATGAAGTCTTGAATTCTAACCAAGGTAAAGAGCTTAGTGGCCAAAAGAAATAAATCCATGGTCTTTGTACCAACCTCTTCTATAAGTTATAAAGATTCAATATCTTGTCTTCCTATTTTTTATGACCAGAAAGCCCTTAATATGATGGGTTATGATAAAAAGTTAATTTCAGATTTGATTAACGGAGAAGGTTCTCTTGCACCTTTTGACAAAATGCTTAGTCCAAAACAAAGAGTTGCTCTTTATCATGGCAAAGGACTATCATTTATGAAGAAAGGTTTAGGATATGAAGTATGCATGACATCATCTCAAGAACTTGTGGACTTACAGCCAGCCCCATCCCACGATAAGGTAGAGTGTTATGTTGATGACATTATGATAAAAACAAAGCATAGGAATGAACATTTACAATATCTTTCTTTGGTTTTTGAACGCTTAAGAAAACATCAATTAAAGATGAACCCGACAAAATGTGCATTCGGTCTCATCAGGAAAATTTTTAGGGTTTGTCATTCGTAAAGATGGAATTGAGATTGATCCAGCAAAGACAAAGGCTATCATTGAGATGCCACAACCACGAAACCTACATGAACTGTAAAGTCTTCAAGGGCAACTTGCATACATTCGACGTTTTATTGCTAATTTAGCAGGCAGATGCTAACCATTTACAAGACTAATGAAAAAGACGTTTCTTTTGAATGGGATAATGCATGTCAAAATGCTTTTGAAAGTATAAAAAAATATTTGACGTGCCCACCTGTGCTAGGAGTCCCCATTAAAGGGTGACCTCTAGTATTATATACGGCTGCATTACCCATGTCTTTGGGGGCGTTATTGCCCCATGTTAATGATGAGAGAAAGGAAGTTACTTTGTATTATTTGAGCCGTATGATGTTGGGGGCAGAACAAAACTATCTGGGTATGGAAAAAATATGTTTGGCCTTCGTTTTTGTAGCCCATAAACTTAGACATTATATATTAAAGCATACTATTCACTTAGTATCTCGGGTAGATCCTCTCAAATATATTCTAGGAAAATTAGTTTTATCAGGTCACTTAGCAAAATGGGTAATGTTTTTAACTCAATTTGATATTGTCTATGTGCCTCAAAAGACTGTTAAAAGGCAGGCTTTAGCAGATTTTCTAGCCGCTTATGCTTTGCCAAGAGAAAAAGAGATTGAAGATGATCTTCCTGATGATGAAGTTATGACTACCTTCCTAGCCCCTTCATGGGTCATGTATTTTGATGGAGCCAGTCGAGGAACGGGGGCAGGAGCTAGAGTTGTATTTGTTACTCCTAAAGGAGAATCTCTACCATACTCTTTTACATTGACTTCAGCATCATCTAATGATGAAGCTGAGTATGAGGCTCTTGTCATTGGTCTCGAATTAGTCTTAGACTTACATATTGATCCATTGGTAGTCTATGGTGATTCACAACTTGTTATACATCAACTGAATGGAAAATATGCTGTCAAAAAGAAGGAATTGATCCTATATTTTCTAAAGGCCCAGGAGTTGATCCATCAATTTCAAGAAATTCAAATTGAACATGTTCCCCGATCTTATAATCATAGAGCGGATGTTCTAGCAAGTCTTGCGGCTTCATTAGCTATCTGTCCAAACACTACGCTCCAAATAAATGTTGAAACGAGGCGGGTACTATCATCGATACTTAAAGAGTCACCACAAGAGACATTAACATCCTCGCCTATTTCGGCTTACATTAAAGAGGAAACAGATTGGCAAAAACCCTTACTGGATTATCTCAACCATGGAATTCTTCTTGCAGATAATCACCAGAGACAACAAATAAAGAAGCGTGCTATACATTATACTTGCATTGAGGAGATCCTCTTTAGGCAATCTTTTGATGGTATGCTTCTTCGATGTTTATCTGAAAATGAAGCTATGAATGCTTTGAAAGAAGTACATGCTGGGGTATGTGGAGCTCATCAATCGGGACAAAGGCTTTAGCATCAACTCAAACATCTAGGATATTATTGGCCTGCAATGGCTCGAGATGCAATGCAATTTGCTAAGAGATGCCATGTTTGTCAAATTTATGTAGATTTTATACATCAACCCCCAGAACCACTCCATACAACTAATGTATCTTGGCCTTTTGATGCATGGGGGATGGACATCGTAGGCCCTATTCATCCTCGATCATCCAAAGGACATAGCTATATCTTGGCTGCAACTGACTTTTTTTCTAAGTGGACAGAAGCTATCCCTCTAAAAGAGACACGAGGTGTAGATGTGGTCAATTTTGTTCGTACTCATTTAATATATCGATTTGGCATACCAGCTAGAATTATATCTAACAATGGAACTCCATTCAAAAATCAGGATATGCAGACTTTGTGCAAAATTTCATATTAAACATTACTTTTCATCAGCCTATAATGCAGCAGCCAATGGTCAAGCTGAGGCATTCAATAAGACATTATGCAAATTATTGAAGAAAGTGGTCTCCCATAATAAACGAGAATGGTATGAGCGGCATATGGAGAGTTTATGGGCATATCGTACTACTATTCGAACACCTATAGGCTCAACACCTTATGCATTGGTCTTCGGAGGTAAGGTCGTACTACCACTTAAAGTGCAGATCCCATCTTATAGAGTTGCAATCCATGAAGGACTTTCAGAGGATGAAGCACTAAAGGCTCGACTAGAAGAATTGGATGGTTTAGAGGATAAGCGCTTAAGAGCAAAACAAATTTTGGAGATATATTAGGCTCGTATTTCACGATCTTTTAATAAAAAAGTTCATCATATATCCTTCAAGGTTGGCGATTTAGTTTTGGCTGTTGTTTATCCTATGATTATCATAAGGCAAACAAAAAGTAAATTTGAGCCAAAATAGGAAGACACTTTCAAAGTACAAGAGGTTTATTCAAACAGGGCCTATAAAGTAATTTAAACAAACGGAGAGTACTCTCCTCCCCCAATAAATATAAAATTTTTAAAATAATATTATGCCAAAAGAGATAGAACACTCCAAACTTTTACGAGTATAAACTATAAGACACTCTAAACTTTTATGAGTATAAACTGTAAGACACTCCAAACTTTTACGAGTAAAAACTATAAGACACTCCAACTTTTAAGAGTATAAACTATGAGTAAAGCTATCAGGTAGGCATAGTCTACACAAGGTTAAAAAAACTATTTTCTTTCTACATTAATATCTATCTATATATATATATATATATATATATATATATATATTCTGACCCTCCTTTGGTATTTTAGTGATAAATTTTTACAAAAAACTTCAATTTAAGTAAAGTAATGTTTATACAAAACTAGACTCAAAATATGATCTATCATTTTAGACGAGAGGTCATTTGGAGCCTTCTAGACAAAGTTATGACCAAAACAAATACAAACTTATGTGTAGTCTAAGGCACGCCGAAAATATAGATTGAAATCAATGCTCTTGCATCATCTCATTTTAGAATGAAAAAAAAAAATAGTCTTCAACAGCCTCCAAACTCTAAGAGGATAAACTATGAGAAAGTTTGATGCTATACAAGCTTGTCCATCAACGTTCATTAAAAAAAATTCTCTTGTTTATTCAATGATGACTTCATCTTTCTTGAGAGATGGTTGTAACAATTGCAAGTATGAAATATTTAAATATTTATTTGCTATGAAATAAAATGTCTAATCTCCAATATAATAAATGAAGTTGATTTAAAAAAAGCATCTCTTAAAAGACATTACATAGGCTAGAAGAGTTTTAAAGTTGGTTGAACATGCTTCATACTCAGCCTTGAGATGTTGTATATTAGGAGAACTTTGTTGTGCCCGATGAAGCGATTGTATGAAATTTTCTTGTTTGTCCAAAGCCTTCTTCAAACGTACTTCCATTTGTCAATTGCTTTTAATTCAGTTTTAGCCAACTCAATCTTCTTTTCTAGATTCTGAACCTTTTTTCTCCACTTTACAATCTTTTGATTCAGATCATCCTTGCATGATTGATTATGATTAAGAGCAACTTTATGAGCAATCAATGACTGTTCTACATAAGAGATAGGATTTTCTAATGATTTTAAAAATTCTAGAGAAGATGCCCCGTCAATATGTTCAGACTTAGAAATCAGCTCCTGTTGGATCGCATGATACTTTGTGGCAACTATAATAATCTTCATAAATGCTTTCCTTAACTTACCACCCGAGTTACCAAGGGCTCCACACAATGCAATTTTGTTCTCTATTAGTTTAATAAAGCCTTCAAAGTCTTTCTCTAAAAGGGCCAAAGGTTTCTGTTCACAAAATTCTTTCACAAAAATGGGTAGTAGTACATCTGCAACCGAGCTCACAGAAGGGTCAACCGATCCTTTACCACTTATATCATCACTATCATCAATTATGGGTGTTGGGGGGGACCTCATAAGATTTTTTTATCAACCTTCCCCAAAGGGACAAGAATAGAGCAGCCTTGACATTGTAATTCTAAGATCTTGTCTTTGTTCTTAATATGATAAATCCCAGGCATAAGAGGCTGAACTTTAGCAGATGAAGATACAATACATAGAACTTGATCTTTGCATTCTTCAAAAAAGACTTGAATAGCTTGCTCAACTGAACTAAAACTTCCACACGCCTCGCTGTTCATTTGGGGAACAATAATATTTGGTCCTGTTGTATTGAACTATTTTGTTTCGATATATCTTCATGGCCTAAAAGGTTATCATTTGTTCTAGGTCGAGTCTCATCTTCATCGGAAGAGATACCAGAAGAAGAAGGTTCCCTATAATCTTTAAAATTATCAAGGTTCTTGGCAGATGATGCATTTTTATCATGTACCTATAAAAATCCTTATGAGTACATATTAAAAAAAAGTCATATGTACAAACTATCACAAAAATACAAGTACTTTGTGTAGTGATGGAGACCTTTGAATTTCAACTAAAGCGGGTAAAGTGTGATCATCATCACCTTCTAAATTTACAATCATGTCATTAGCACATACACTTCTATTTCTCACTGGTGAAGAAGTAGCTTTCAATACTAGATTAGAAGAAATTCGTTGCTTTTTCTTAGGATCGTCAACAAAAGAGCATTTCCGCTTGATGATTTGTGTAGACTCTGCTAAATCCTCCGAGAATGATGATGACTAAAAAAAATATAGTGAGCTTTGACATATATCGAAAGTATTAATTTAAAATTTAATTATACCTTATTTTGCTCAGAGCAAAGGGTATATAACTTCTTTACTTCTTCAGCAAAGAAGTTATGATATCCCTCTTGATACCAAATAACATAACCATTTTGGGTCTTTCCCATGCGACCATCAGAAGGAATGATGAAATGCTTGTTGGTCCCTAAACGAAAGAAAAATCTCCAATCGTAGTACATCATGCGTAAGGATGTTTCAATACGTGTGCATGACAAACTAAGATCAGGAACTCCTTGATCATAACCAAATTGATAGGCAAACATATAAGGATTATATGGTTCAGTAAGAGCCTCTTTCCCATCTTAAGAGGAATGATACCTTGGCGAATAGAAAGAAAAATTAAAAAATAAGAACTTGATATCTTTTGCTTCGATATATCCACAAGGGAAATGGGGTTGGAAGAATGCGAAAGTGGATAAGGTCTCCATTTAAGTATTTCATCATCTCCTTCATGTAAAAGGTTCCTAGCCTCTTTAGCAGAATAAGGGGACCCTGAAGTTTCTACTCCTGAAATTTGCAGCAGTAATGGAGTATCTGATCTATGATTTGAAGAAAGAAACTGCCTTTCAAATGTCATCTTCAGGTAGCCGATCATATAAATTAGGGAAATATTGGGAAATCCATCCAACCAGATAATGAACTGGCCAATTGCATGATACTACCAAGTGATCTGTAACTCAATAGTTAATTTCTCGATAAAGAGTGCAGAGCACCAGAACAGCCAAGGAATAAGGTTTTCTACTATCAGCCATTCTTGCAGCCACAACGAACACATCGGGTCTGATATAGGTTATGTCATAAGGAACTACAAATTTGCATAACCATAAGGTGAGGAAAGCTGCAAGTGGTGTGTTCTTCCCAAAAGTTTGAATACTATCAAAAGACTTGCTCTTATGTTTTCCTTTAGACTTGACTTTATGATATTGCCCATGAAAGAAAAATTCCATCCACATTTCAAAAGAAACATTGTCTACAGGACTAATACCTCTAAGATATTGATAACAATTCAACAGTGCTTTGAGGGGTTGACCATGCTTTACTTCAGGATCTTCAAGTTCTTCATTTGTGGATACATATTCATCATATACTTGTCCCTGAATAGGAAGACCCCCAATCCTCTTTATATCTAGCAAACTGATAGAAAGATCTCCCTATTTTATAGCAAATACATTACGATCTTTATCCCAACACTCTAAGAAAGATTGCAGAAGCTGATAGTCAATATGATAAACTCCAAGTGATGAAAGTATAGTGCCGTAGATTTTAAGACGTTCTAAAGCATCAGTGTATTTTTGCAATATATATAGGCACAAGTCATTATATCCATCAATCATGAGAGGTTTATTTTCTCTTACATCCCCCCATCCTTTACTTCGAACGATAAGTTCGGTTGCAAAACATGTCAATGAACCTTAGGAAAAAGTCTTTGTACAAGGGTTGAAAGTCTTCTTACAAGGATTGAGAGTGAGAGTAGAGGCGGAGGTAGTATGAATGACTTTTATAAATTGTCCCCACCTAAAATGTGCAATCAAAGCCTGAGTTGAGTTATTAAGATCTTTGGATAATTCGTGTGCTTTCTGATAATTCATAATGGTCGAAGAGGCACATGTCATTGGAGCATGTCTTTCTAACTTTAAATCGATGGGTTCATCTTCATAAAAATGAGAAGTCATAGGGGAATCATCAATAACTAAAGATTTATGGGACTCAGCTTCTTCAACTAGTTGGCTACCCCCTATAGAAATACTAGTTGAATGAGACATCTGAAAAAAAATATTATACATTAAATAAAATTATAATTAATAGCTATAAAAATGAATTAAGCATGAAATTTTTTAATTTATTAAGGATGATGAGAATAGAATCTTAAAATAAGTTTAGATGTTAAGGCTAAGTTCATCTATTTTGCTTTATGGAACAAGGCCTTAGGGTTTCCTAAAACTTATTTTCTGCATCATGGCTCATGCCTCAAAAATTTTATTCTCGAAGCATGAAGCTTGCGAGGTGCATGGTCCTCCGTTCTGGAATTTAATTCATGTACTTAAACCCCATGTCATCTTGAGAATAAACTTTTGAAACAGAGGAGAGCAACCTAAAGTTTCTGAATTTATTTTATGAATGAAGGCTAAGTTTATCTATTTTGCATTAAGGAACAAGGCCTTAGGGTTTCCTAAAATTTATTTTCTGCATCATGACTCATGCCTTAAAAATTTTATTCTCGAAGCATGAAGCTTTCGAGATGCATAGTCCTCCATTCTGGAATTTGACTCCCGTACTTGAACCCTATATCATCTTGAGAATAAACTTTTGAAACAGAGGAGAGTAACCTAAAATTTCTAAACTTATTTTATGAATGAAGGCTAAGTTCATCTATTTTGCATTAAGGAACA
This sequence comes from Asparagus kiusianus, assembly GCA_022839385.1. NCBI lineage: Eukaryota > Viridiplantae > Streptophyta > Magnoliopsida > Asparagales > Asparagaceae > Asparagus > Asparagus kiusianus. The sequence continues at coordinate 95,944 of BQKN01061064.1, read as the reverse complement.
AAACCTTAGGGTTTCCTAAAATTTATTTTCTGCATCATGGCTCATGCCTCAAAAATTTTATTCTCGAAGGAGAGACTTAGGGTTTCCGAAACTTTTTTTCTCCACTTTACAATCTTTTGATTAGATATGATGGTGGTACATAAGGTACTGCATAAGGAACAAGGCCTACCTCATTTCCTAAACTTTTTTTTGCGATATGATGGTGGTACATAAGGCACTGCATAAGGAACAAGGCCTTAGGGTTTCCTAAACTTTTTTTATCCACTTTACAATCTTTTGATTCAGATCATCCTTGCATGCTTGATTATAATTAACAACAACTTTATGAACAATCAATGATTGCTCTACATAAGAGATAGGATTTTCTAATGATTTTAAAAATTCTAGAGAAGATGCCCCGTCAATATGTTCAAACTTAGAAATCAACTCCTGTTGGATCGCATGATACTTTGTGACAACTACAATAATCTTCTCAAATGCTTTCCTTAACTTACCAACTGAGTTACCAAGGGCTCCACACAATGTAATTTTATTCTCTATTAGTTTGATAAAGCCTTCAAAGTCTTGCTCTAAAAGGGCCAAAGGTTTTTGTTCACAAAATTCTCTCACAAAAATAGGTAGTAGTCAACCAAGCTCACAGAAGGGTCAACCGGTCCTTCATCACTTATACCATCAATTATGGGTATTGGGGGGGCCCTATCAGATTGTTTTTTATCAATCTTGCTCAAGGGGACAATAATAGAGCAGTCTTGACATTGTAATTCTAAGATCTCGTCTTTGCTCTTAATATGATAAATTCCAGGCATGAAAGGCTGAACTTTAGTAGATAAAGATACATTACATAGAACTTGATCTTTGCATTCTTCAAAAAAATACTTGAATAGCTTGCTCAACTGAACAAAAACATCCACTCGCCCCGTTGTTCATTTGGGGAACAACAATAATTTGGTCCTGTTGTATTGAAGTATTTTGTTTCGATATATCTTCATGGCTTGAAAGGTTATCATTTGTTCTAGGCCGAGTCTCATCTTCATCGGAAGTGTTACCAGAAGAAGCAGGTTCCCTATAATCTTTAAAATTATCAAGGTTCTTGGCAGAGGATGCATTTTTATCATGTACCTATAAAAATCCTTATGAGTTCATATTTAAAAAAAAGTCATATGTACAAGCTATCACAAAAATACAAGTACCTTGTGCAGTGATGGAGACCTTTGAATTTCAACTGAAGTGGGTAAAGTGTGATCATCATCACCTTCCAAATTTATAATCATGTCATTAGCACATACACTTTTATTTCTCACCGGTGAAATGGAAGTAGCTTTCAATACTAGATCAGAAGAAATTCGTTGCTTTTTCTAAGGATCGTTAACAAAAGAGCATTTTCGCTTGACGATTTGGGTAGACTCTGCTGAATCCTCCGATGATGATGATGACTAAAAAAATATAGTGAGATTTGACATATATCGAAAGTATTAATTTAAAATTTAATTATACCTTATTTTGCTCAGAGCAAAGGGTATATAACTTCTTTACTTCTTCAGCAAATTAGTTATGATATCCCTCTTGATACCAAATAACATAACCATTAAGGGTCTTTCCCATGCGACTATCAGAATGAATGATGAAATGCTTGCTGGTCCCTAAACGAAAGAAAAATCTCCAATCGTAGTACATCATGCGTAAGGATGTTTCAATACGTGTGCATGATAAACTAAGATTAGGAACTCCTTAATCATAACCAAATTGATAGGCAGACATATGAGGATTATATGGTTCAGTAAAGAGCCTCTTTCCCATCCTAAAAGGAAGGATACCTTGGCGAATTAAAAGAAAAATTAAAAAATGAGAACTTGATATCTTTTGCTTTGATATATCCACAAGGGAAATGGGGTTGGAAAAATGCGAAAGTGGATAAGGTCTCCATTTAAGTATTTCATCATCTCCTTCATGTAAAAAGTTCCTAGCCTCTTTAGCAGAATAAGGGGACCCTGAAGTTTCTACTCCTGAAATTTGCAGCAGTAATGGAGTATCTGATCTATGATTTGAAGAAAGAAACTACCTTTCAATGTCATCTTCAAGTAGCCGATCATATAAATTAGGGAAATATTGGGAAATCCATCCAACCAGATAATGAACTGGCCAATTACATGATACTACCAAGTGATCTGTAACACAATAGTTAATTTCTCGATAAAGAGTGCAGAGCGCCAGAACAGCCAAGGAATAAGGTTTTCTACTATCAGCCATTCTTGCAGCCACAACGAACACATCGGGTCTGATATAGGTTAAGTCATAAGGAACTACAAATTTGCATAACCATAAGGTGAGAAAAGCTGCAAGTGGTGTGTTCTTCCCAAAAGTTTGAATACTATCAAAAGACTTGCTCTTATGTTTTCCTTTAGACTTGACTTTATGATATTGCCCATGAAAGAAAAAATCCATCCACATTTCAAAAGAAACATTGTCTACAGGACTAATACCTCTAAGATATTGATAACAATTCAACAGTGCTTTGAGGGGTTGACCATGCTTTACTTTAGGGTCTTCAAGTTCTTTATTTGTGGGTACGTATTCATCATATACTTGTCCCTGAATAGGAAGACCCCCAATCCTCTCTATATCTAGCAAACTGATAGAAAGATCTCCCCATTTTCTAGCAAATACATTTTGATCTTTATCCCAACACTCTAAGAAAGATTGCAGAAGCTGAAAGTCAATATGATAAACTCCAAGAGATGAAAGTATAGCGCCATAGATGTTAAGACGTTCTAAAGCATCAGTGTATTTTTGTAATATATATAGGCACCAGTCATTATATTCATCAATCATGAGAGGATCCTCATACTCAGCTTCATTATTAGATGATGCTGAAGTCAATGTAAAAGAGTATGGTAGAGATTCTCCATTAGGAGTAACAAATACAACCCCAGCTCCTGCCCCCGTTCCTCGACTGGCTCCATCAAAATACATGACCCATGAAGGGGCTATGAAGATAGTCATAACTTCATCATCGCAAAGATCATCTTCAATCTCTTTTTCTTCTGGCAAAGCATGAGCAGCTAGAAAATCTGCTTAAGCCTGCCCTTTAATATCCTTTTGAGGTACATAAACAATAACAAATTGAGTCAAAAATATTGCCCGTTTTGCTAAGCGACCTGATAAAACTAAATTTCTAAGAATATATCTGAGAGGATCTGCCCGAGATACCAAGTGAATAGTATGCTCTAACATATAATGTCTAAGTTTCTGGGCTGCAAAAACTAAGGCCAAACATATTTTTTCCATACCCGAATAGTTTTGTTCTGCCCCCAGCATCATACGGCTCAGATAATACAAAGCAACCTCCTTTCCCTCATCATTAACTTAGGCCAATAATGCCCCCAAAGACATGGGTAATGTAGCTGTATATAATATTAGAGGTCACCCTTTAATGGGGACTCCTAGCACAGGTGGTCACGTCAAATATTTTTTTATACTTTCAAAAGCATTTTGACACGCATTATCCCATTCAAAAGAAACGTCTTTTTTGATTATTCTTGTAAATGGTTGGCACCTGCCAGCTAAATTAGCAATGAAACATCGAATGTATGCAAGTGGCCCTTGAAGACTTTTCAGCTTATTTAGGTTTCGTGGTTGTGGCATCTCAATGATAGCCTTTGTCTTTGCTGGATCAATCTTAATTCCATCTTTACGAACGACAAACCCCAAAAATTTTCCTGATGAGACACCGAATGCACCTTTTGTTGGGTTCATCTTTAATTGATGTTTTCTTAAGCGTTCAAAATCCAAAGAATGATCTTGTAAATATTCATTTCTATGCTTTGTTTTTATCACAATGTCATCAACATAACACTCTAACTTATCATGGAGGAGATTAGTAAAAATCTCTGTCATAGCACGTTGGTATGTTGCACAGACATTTTTTAGTCCAAAAGGCATCACTTTATAACAAAAGATACCTTTTGGTGTCCTAAAAGCAGTAAACTCTTCATCTTCTGGTGCCATACGAATTTGATTGTACCCCAAATAACCATCCATGAATGATAATACTTCATGACCTGTAGTAGAATCTATCAATAATTCAGAGATAGGAAGAGGAAAATCATCTTTTGGACAAGCCTTATTTAAATCACGAAAATCAATACAAACCCGGGTTTGTCCATTTTTTTTTAACGGGGACTATATTAGCCAACCATGTAGGATATTTGACTTCTTGGATAAAGTCAGCAGCTAGAATTTTATCAATCTCAACTATTATTTGAGGTAATATTTCTGGACAAAAACGACGATGTTGTTGCTTAATAGGTGTAATATCACTTGAAATGTCTAAGCGATGTACTGCTACATTCGGATCAAGCCCAGGCATCTCCTTGTAACTCCAAGCAAAGACATCATTGTTCTTGGATAAGAAATGTTTGTATTCATCCTTTTCATCCTTGCACATATGGGCACTGATAAATATGGGACGAGGGTCATCACTAGTGCCAAGATTAATTCCCTCTAACTCATCGGTTGTAGCTTGTTCTCCTTCTTCCAATTGGGATGGGGCTGGTTGTAAGTCCACAAGTTCTTGAGATGATGTCATACATACTTCATATCCTAAACCTTTCTTCATAGATGATAGTCTTTTGCCATGGTAAAGAGCATCTCTTCGTTTTGGACTGAGCATTTTGTCAAAAGGTATAAGAGAACCTTCTCCGTTAATCAAATCTGAAAATTAACTTTATATCATAACCCATTTTTTCCATCATATTAAGGGCTTCCCGGTCATAAAAAATAGGAAGACAAGATATTGAATCTTTATAACTTATAGAAGAGGCTGGTACAAAGACCATGGATTTTTTCTTTTGACCACTAAGCTCTTTACCTTGGTTAGAATTCAAGACTTCATACTCAAATGTTTGAAAGACAGGGTCTCCATCTTTTCTTTGTTCTCGAGGTTTGTAGCGATATGTAACTTTCTTTGGATTTACTCCATCATGAGCACTTTCTTCTTTAGGGTTAACTCTATTATCTCTAAAATCGGTTCCTTTGATCTCCTTAGCAATAACGCCCTCGAAGTAAAATTTTGTATCAGCATAGAAGGCTTCTGCAGTTGTAAAAGGTTGTGTATCTGCAAATACTCTTCTAATTTCTCCCTCGGGTGTTTTATACTTGAAGCACTGATGCAAGGAGGAGGATATCACGCCGTATTCATGCAACCAAGGACGTACTAATAATGCATTATAAGATGTAAATGCATCAATCACATGAAAGAGAGGAGTAGAAATCCATCTTTGAAATCTCAAGGTCAAACGCATAGTCCCTAAAGCTTGTTGCCCTGTTTGATTAAATCCCTGGATGACGATGTTGCTTCTTGTAAGATTTCTTATAGTATATCCCAGCCTTATCAACGTCCTTAAAGGGGTTAAATTTACAGCAGACCCATAATCCAACATGATTCGATTAATTGACTTGTCTTCTAAATCACCCGTGACTAACAAATGTTGATTACGAAGCTTTGAGCCCAATAGAAGGTCTTCATCAGTGAATTCAATATTTAAGACTTCGAGTGGATTTGTATCCACATTAGCTACTTCTACCCTATAGTCATCAGGAAATTGCATTGCAGTAACAAATGCCTTTCGCAAATCAGAAGACAAACATAAAGCATCATACACACTAAGAAGTGATGGTATTTTCTTTAGATGTGCAAGTACATTGTATTTGACGGTCTCAGAAGGACCTGCCACATTTGGAGTTACATTATCAGGAGGTTGAGATTTTTCCTTGTGAGGCATTATGTAATCAACACGAGGAGGACAGATCTTTTTTGTCTAAAATCCAGAACGAGTGGTAATATTAACCTCAGGAGTTTCTTCTGGGAAGCATAATGGTCCATCATCTCCTTCCACAACTCCGAGAGTATTGCAAAGTAAATCATCTGCCCAAGGGGTATTATTATCCACATCTTAAGGCTTATTAATGTAAAGTTCACGAGAAATCCTTACAATAAATCCTTTAATTTCATCCTTTGGCATCACTTTATGAAGTATTTTGTATTTAGGAGTTCTTTCCTTTTTGGAAAGAGGAGGTCGAGCTGCCCCCGTTGGTATAGGGTTGTTCCTCGCAGCTTTAACCCTTTCTTTAAAAGCATGTCTCCTTTTTTGTTTCTTGCTGACATAAGGTCTGCCTTGATTGGTATAGAGTTGCTCAGGTTCTGACATCGAATCGTCATCATCTGTTGTAGGCAACAGGATTTTTGGTAAGGCTGAGTCTTGCCTTGGTATTAAAACCGGCATTACCCTACTAAATTCTGTATCCTCAACAAACAGATGCTTCTTTATGTAAGATGGTGGAGATTGTTTTACTGAGCATGTGAGAATAGGAAATGGTGTTGGAGTCCTACTTTTCCTCTCCATTATAGTCGGTGGAGTTAAAGGGGACCACAACTCTTTCATATGGATTACATGATGTAGCACCTTTGAGGGAGTCACTGGTAATGATGAATCTTCCATAAGGCGATATGATGGTGGTACATAAGGCACTGCAAATGATGATAATGTTAAGGTGTCTATGCACGTAGGCAAAGCCTTTTCATCTACTTGACTAATAGACACTATATTAGCAGATTGTCCTCCTTTCTTAAAATTTTTAAGCAATGAAGGATCAATGGTTCCATCATCAATCATTTCTTGAACTTTATCTTTAAAAACAAAACATTCTTCTAAGGTGTGTCCTAGCATGCGATGATACTTACAATATTGTCCATCATCGTGTCTCTTATTATTTTCATTTACTTGACGAGGTTCAGGCAATTGCACCAGTTTCATCTCAGTTAATCCCTTAAAGAAATCCTCAACCACTTCTTTGAGAAAAGAATACTCCCTTTCAAGTCTATCTTTCAAACTTTTTGGCTTCCTAACACCATTAAACTTTACATTCTTTGACTGGACATTGGCCTCATTTGGTCAAACTTTTGTATATTATGTTACCACAGATGTCTCCATCACATGTTTATTCTTATCACAAGTGCGATCTCTCTTTCCTTTGTCTAGCCCATGTTCAAAAAATTTATGGTGCCCTTTGTCTGAGCGACGATTCAACTGATTGAGATAATTTTCTATATCAGTTGACTTAGATGCCAAATCTTCAAAAGTCATAGGCCACACACCTTGAAGATGAACTGCTATTTTAGGTCGAAGATTGTTCATGCATATACTTACAAGCTTTGGTTCTGTGATTGGCTGAGGACAATGGAGACTCAAATTTATCCATCTGTTAATAAAATCAGATGCCCTCTCATTATGGGCTTGTTCTGTCTGAGTTAATTCAGTGATGCCTACAGTCCTCTGAGTATTATAGAAGCGTTGTAAGAAGGCTTCTTGCATCTGCTCCTAATTTTTTATTGATCCAGACAGAAGTTTACTATACCAAGTGAATGCAGGACCTGAAAGTGTTTGAACAAACTGTCTTAACAAGAGAGCCCCATTATGAGCAGTATCTTGACATTCTGCTAGAAAGTGAGCGATGTGCTTATGCGACGAACCATTTCCATTGAATTTGGCGAATTGAGGTTGTTGATAATTTGCAGGGAAGGGAATCATGTCAGTCTCAGCAGGATAAGGCTTTGTATAGCCCGATCTCATTGCATACTAATTTTGCATTAATTATGCCCTGACCCCTTCGGTGATGAGCCTTTGTACTGTATCAAGTGAAACTGTAGTTGGGTGATGTTGAACATCTGAAGCATTATTTGTTACAGTGGAAGGATTCACAAAGGTTTGTGCTCTAAGTTGAGCAATTTCTTCTTCTTTCTGTTGGAGCTCTCTTTGAAGTTGTATCAATTTATCATCAAGGGACATTTCATCACTTGTCAAAACTTGTACTGTGCCTAATAAATTAGGTTCATATTCTTTTTCTACACTACCAATGGTAACATTAGAGTGAGAACGAGAATAAGAAGAAGCGGATGATTCGTTGTCATTATTTTCAACTTCAAAAGATACACTCCAAACTTTTACGAGTATAAACTATAAGACACTCCAAACTTTTACGAGTATAAACTATAAGACACTCCAACTTTTAAGAGTATAAACTGAAAGAAACTCTAAGCTCTAAGAGTATAAGCCATGAGTAAAGTTATCAGGTAGGCATGGTTCACACACGGTTAAAAAAAATATTCTCTTTCTACATTTATATATATATATATATATATATATATATATATATATATATATATA
>BQKN01061064.1:56216-67080 GCA_022839385.1 Asparagus kiusianus | reverse complement strand
ATATATATATATATATATATATATATATATATATATATATGCGGATAAGAGCCAACTCAGTGGTTGCGATCTGCAGCACAAATCTCAAGGTGCTAGATGGTCAAAAGGTGCTAGACCCGAAAGGATGCATTAAGCACTAAGTATTTAATGCAGACCATGTGAAATGATTGGTCCAGGTAGATCAACATCTCAGGAACTATTAAAGTTCCTGATTTCGACAGAACTCATTTAATGAGATTAATTCTCATTCCAAAGTTCGAAATGACGAAGGTCATTATTTCAATCGAGCTTGAATATCAAGACTCGGTTGAAATAAATTTGAACCTCATCTCTAAAGTTCGAAATGACGAAGGTCGTTATTTCAATCGAGCTTGAATATCAAGATTCGGTTGAGATAAATTTGAACCTCATCTCTAAAATTCAAAATGACGAAGGTTACTATTTCAATCGAGCTCGAATATCGAAACTCAGTTAAGATCCGTTTGAACCTTGTCTTGAAATTTCGAAATGACTAAGGTTGCTATTTTAACTAAACTCGAACATCAAGGCTCGGTTGAAAGTAGAATGAAAGTCATAAGACTCAGTTGAAGTCATGCTGAACTTCGTCCTAGATTTTCAAATTGACGAAGTTCATTGAACCTCAGAACTTATTCATAATGAAGTTCGATAAATTTTGAAATTTATTTTGAAGTTCCAGAACTTAGCTTATCATTATAAAATGATGAAGCTCGTTGAAACCAATGAACTTTGCCTCAGAGAAGTGAGGCTTGTCAGGGCAACTTCGAAAAAAAGCTCTAAATGTTTAGACTCGTTAAGACAAGTCTTATGCTATTTCGAAAGCATTGCGTAACTTATAAACTTTATTAAAGAAGGAGCATCCAAAAGTGTTGACTTATTCAGCTATTTCACCAACGGGTAATTCTCTTTGGAACAGTCCTGGGTGCAATCCGTTGACGTAGAGACCAATACTATCTATTTTGGCACCACTTCTAGAGAAAAAGCGACATGTAACCCCCTCTTGTTCTAGAGTTAAGTCCCAGTCCATTTTCCTTAGGACAAAAGCCGCCTTGAGAGCAGTAAGGGGGAGGTTACGTTCCATAGGAGGAAAGAACATATGGTGACCACTCACGGTCCTAAGCTATCGATAAGTTCCAACTTCCAATAAGTCAGGATCATTCGAAGAATCTCCAAACAAGAAAACAGGCTTCGAGATGTAGTTACGATTGACTAATTCTAGAGAGGCATCCATGATTAAACGTCTCAGCGTGGAACTCGAAGGATCAGAAAGAAGTTCAAGTTTTCCTTGTTATCGATCTCTAAATATGGGGATACCTGCAAGGGCGGAATAGCGTGGATGATATTCCGTTGCCTGAGTGTCATTTGAACCAGGATCACCATGTGAAGGAATTAGAACAGAATGGTACACATCTGCAAAAGAAACAAACAAAATTAATTCAAAGGATTCAGTCGATATGAAAATAATCCAAAAAGGATAGAGCTACGTCCAAATGATGGCATGAAAGTTATTTCATAGACAAACTTTGTCTGATTGACGAGCCTAGTCAAGCAGATGAACCTCGTCAAATAAATGAACCTTATCCTAGATGCGAGCCTTGTTCAAACAAACTAACCTCGTTTAATTGTCGAACCTCATCTGATAGAAAAACCTCAGACAGGCAAGCCTTGTCCAACAGAAAAACTTCATCAAATAGACAAAACTTGTTAAACAGACGAGCCTTGTTCAACAGACGAACCTCATCAAAAAAACAATCCTCGTCGGACAAACGATCCTCGTCAGAAAGACGAGATTCATCAAATAGACAAAAATTCGTCTACAACATCATCTTTCAAATCAGTTTCTAGGAAAGGAAGCTATTCATCTCCCTCAAGAAACTCAAACCCAAAATGGATAAAGTTCAATTGCTTCGAAACACAAGATCTCATGTTCAGACACACTACCTGGAAAAGTAGGTAGAGCGTCGGGTTCGTCAGAAGAACCAACAACTTTCTTGCCCTTGCCAACGACAGTTTTAGGGGCCATTAATCTCGATGCAAAGCTTTAAGTTTTCAAGAAAGAAATTTGAAAATCTAGAGGATGAAAACTTTGACAGCACAAAGGGTTTGAAGGAGAGAAAAGAACTCTCCAAATCACCATACCCTATATATAGAAGTAGGAAAAAAATGAATCATTGGCCGAGATTCATGGCCAAAATCGGAAAACGCGATCTCTAGCAGACGAGATTTTCGGACGAGATCTATGGAGGAGATCTCGATGCTCCAAAGGGCAGCCGCTTGTCAGGCCTAGAAAAAGTGCGAGGATGGAAGCCATCGCATTTAATGCTGAAGAGCCTGATTGACAGGCTAGCATGGGCTTGGCGAAGCTCGACAAACTGCTGAGCCTTGTCTTAAAATGCCCAAAAACAACAAACCATGAGGTTCATTTTAAAGTATTGAGGCTAAGTCCGTCCTATAAACCAAGCTAGTGATAATCAAGAGAGTTCAAAGTATTTTAGACTTCATACAACCCAATTCAAGTCTGAAAACTTTGAAGGGGGTCTTGTAGACATCCAAAAATTCTAAAAGACGAACATCATTCAAAAGTTCACTCGAAAGCGTCAAAGTTCATTTTCAAAGATGAGGCTCGCCACACAATAAGGCTCGACATCAAAGATGAGGCTCTCCATGCAGCGAGGCTCGGTATCAAAGACGAGGCTTGTCATGCAGCGAGACTCGACATCAAGGAAAAGGTTCACCAACGTAGTAAATTAAGCTCATCACCCACATTAAATTAGGTTATAACGACCACGAAGACTCAGTCAGCTACGTGGGTTAAATCATAAGAGTCAGTTACGCCCATGACCCCACAATTGTAGCACGTCAGTTACCTGCTAAAGCTCTATAAATAGCCACAAGCAGCTATGAAGAGGGGGGGATTGAGAGAATTCTAAGCGAAGCTAGTGCGCACAAGCCTAAAACCTGAACCTCAGTTCTTGCAGCCCAAACCATTGTCAGAGACTTTCGTGATATGTTTCTGATCGTTAACGGTAAGCAATCTCTACTCAAGCATCAAGTGAAGCATCATTTCGTCACCTAGAACCCATCTCAAACAAAAAAGAAGTCAAATCAATATTCTTTTCCTCTATAATCGAGAGAGTGAGTGATTGTAAAAGGCTCTTATCAAGTGATAGAACCCATTCTTAAAATAAGAATCAATCAACTTTAAGTTTTTCAACCCTATATCTCTCATAATACCCTTGAACCGGGTTACACCCTCTGATAAACCTTGATTACAAAAGTATTGCCTCCCCTCCCTTTCTACTAAAAAAACTATAATATCATGTCTTATTTAAAGACACTGATGACTTGCCCATCAAGTCAACTTGGTCTAAAAGAAAACTGTCAACTTGGTTTCTTAGAAAGCTGTTAGGACTGGTTCTAGCCTTCAAATCCAGATCCAACTTGGAGTTTGAGTTGACACCCAACATCATATATATGTAGAAGCCTAAGGCTTACTTGCTAGCAAAATATCCATAGATATGGTTCTACCACAAACTGGATATTAAATTCAATTTGAAATCTGATCGATAACTCCTTGTCCTTATCTTCATCTAGTAGCTACTAGAATCCAAGCTTCATGAGGAGTGTATTTAACGTTGATATCTATCTATCTACCAATCATAAAAAAAACCATTTGAAAAGGAGCCCCTATACTATAACATGTTCTCGACCAAATCCAACAGAGCCAAAATATCTAATTCGATTTGGTCTATAGTTTGAATTGGTAATAATAAAATAAATTTATTACTAATTATGATAGATATAGAATAACATTCAAACTAGTCAAGGGTAATATTGACCGTTGAAAGTTTTCTTAACCTAACACTTTTATAAAAAGTATGATATGATATGATGTATAAAAAAGAGGCAATATATATAGTTCTTTTTTTTTACTTATTAGGTACCAAATTCAAATATTTAAATTGTCAAAATTATAGGCCTTTATCTATTTTCTATAGTAAATATAAATTTATAAATTCTAAGATTTTCTATTTTGAACATATGTAAATCAAAATTAAGCTTATATATGTATTAATTGTTGGCCTTCTTGTTTTGATGATGTTTAACAAACAATTTACATCTAATATTATTTATCTAGTGTTTGTATTTTGTTATTTATTATAGACAAACAATAAGTTGGAGGTTGGATGGATTGCGCTATAACGATCATATCCAATGGAGGTTGGAGGAATAGTGGAGTGAAGCCTTGCAATTCAAAGTTAAAAATCAAGTTCAAGCTTCATCCGCGAGATTACCAAGAAGAGCTTATTGAAGATCAAGATCTAGCTTGGGTAACTTAGTTTAGGTTTTATATTATGTGTGTTAAATACCTTAAGCTCAATATCATATACACACACGCATTTGGTTTCTATGTATATATATAGTTATATATATACATGCATGGTTTTGGATTTTCATGCTTTGGACACACTTGTAAAATACATGAGTTTTCACAAATGAAAATTCAATTTGAGAAATTCTTTTTCTAACATGTTTGTTTTCATATTTATAAACATTTCGCAAAGTTTCATCAAGTTTGGAATTGATTTGTTATGGAATTTTCAAAATCATGTTTTTGTTCATGCACATGTTCGTGCATGTTTTATAAAATAGATGAGTTTTCATAAATGAGAAGTGGTATTCAAGAAATTCTTTCTTTTACTTGTTTATCTACATATTTAGAAACTTTCTCAAAATTTTACTATTTTTGGAGTTGATTTACTGTGCCCAATTGATTTTACAAAATTGTGTATGTCAGCAGTTTTTTAGAAACTGTAAATCTGTGTTCAAACATTTGTTTCTCTCAATCGGGAAAAGAATTTTCAGAAATTCTTTCTCTAACGTGTTATGCTACATGTCTAGAACATTCCCACAAAATTTCATAATTTTTAGAGCTGTTTTACTATTTTTAATTGATTTTACAAAGCCAGAGACGCAGAAAAATCAGATCTGCCAGATTGCTACAGTACCCACGGTCGACCGCTACAGTCGACCGTGAGAGTTACTATAGCACAACGGCTCTATTTTCCTGGTTCTGATTTTTGGGGATTTGCCTTGTTTTTTGGGCTTTTCTTTAGCTTTGGGTTGTTGTCTTGAGTTCTTATAAATACCCATCATCCCTCAACACTTACAACAACTCAAAAAATGTTTTAAACAAGTTTAAAGGGTTTTAAACAAGGGTTTAAGTGTGTTTTAGTGTTTGTTTGGTTTGTAAAAGAAGTTTTCACAAGTGGAGGAGATCATCTTCTTGTTTGGGCTCAAATCTTCATCTCTCCATCTTGATCTAGAGAAGTTTTGCTAAACTCAACTCTAGCTTTTATTTATAATTATTTGTTGATTATCATTTTTATTAAAGCTAGTTTTATATTTAGTTTAGATTTGATTTTATCTCATTGTTACACACACCCACTTTGAGCTTATTGTATTTGCATACATAGTATATTAGGGTTGTGAGAGATTGTAACATTGAGTTGTGCTTTCATTGAGTTCTCATCTATTGTAGAGAACAAATTTATATTTATTACATTGTGAGTGTTGTAAGGTTTTCGGTGAGCTAGAAAACCGAGTATGTTGTGAAGTTTTTGGTGAACTAGAAAACCGATTGTGAGGAGTGACGTTGATCGGTGAGCGTTGAAAACCGACACTGTGAGGTGTAAACGTTATTCGGGTGAGCGTAGAAAACCCGGTTGTGATAGTGGATTTCTCCCTAGGAGTGGGGAGCGGAGACGTAGGACGGAAGGTCCGAACTCTGTGATCATGTTGCTTGTTTGAGTTTGTCTTTAGCATATTTATTTTTTCATTCATCTTATATCGCCAATTGTGCATTGCTCATTTATTTCATCCACTATCTTGTTTAGATTATTTACCCTTGTGTTAGTTTACATATCCTTGCATATACCATATTATATATCTATTTGATAGGATATATCACCTTGTGTTAGTTTTATATCCTTGCACATACATTGCCTATATCTCTTTGTTAGGATATATATTGTTGTTCATATTGCTTATTCTTGCTTATATCTCTCGTATATCTATCTTGCAAGAATATATTTGTTAAGTAATTTTAATTGGCATTTTAATCGGATTAGATTAGCATAAGACCCTAATCACCCCCCCTCTAGGGTCTAACAATTGATATCAGAGCTTGGTGCTCTTTGATTTAAGGTCTAATCGCCTTGAGTTAAAGATCCAAGTTATCTTTTTGTGCTAATCTTGTTTTGATTGCATTTGCATCTTGCTTGCATATTTTTACAATTTATAGATATGAATGATGCATCTTGTTTAGGCTATGATTCTAGTATTGCTCCTAAATTTAATGTTTTTCCTTATGCTCAATGGTGTTTTAGATTCAAAATATTTGTTCAATCTAAAAATATCAATTTATGGGAGTCATTAATTGTGCTTATATTATGCCCACTTTGGAGAAATCCAAGTGGATTAAAAATGATAAAAGATTATTTATTATGAACAAGTGTTGGAATTCTTACATAATGCATTTGATTCATCTTTATCTAACAAGTTTTTTCATTTTGATAGTACTTACAACTTATGAAAACTTATTGAAGCACATCAAGGGGACTTGGAGACGATCCGGCAAGCTTTGAAGGATCCGGCTTCAAGTTCATATGGAGCATCATGCACACGGCCACTAACCGATAGCTCTAGTGAGGTTTGCGAGTTCGAACCCGATAATAATTTATCTAGTGATGAACTTGCTTGTGCTAGTGATAAATTATTACATGCCTACAAGAAATTACAAAATGATTTCATTGACTTACAAAGCAAGCATGTAATTTTAAAATCCGATCATGAGTCTTTAGCTTCTAAGTTTGATACTATTTCGAATGAGAATATGATCCTTAAAAAATAATAAAAAATTAAAATTGGATCATGATTCTTTAATTTCAAACTTTGGTAAGTTAACTCATGAAAGAGATAATACCATGTTAGAAGTAGAGAACATACAAAATGCTACTGCTTCTTTTATAAATGACTATTTATGTTCTACTTCTAATAAAAATACATATGTGCCTAAAAATAAAGATTTGAATCTTATGAATAAATGTATTTCATCTTTAGATTCAACTTTGAAAACATGCATTAATAATCATAAGAGGCTTATGGATATGTGTGCCAAGTCTAAGTCATCATCCACTCATTATGCACACATATATAGCAAAGTTTACAAATACTCTATTTGTGGCCGAAAAGGTCATTTATCTAAATTTTGCTATGATGCACACAAACATAAGAATGCTAATGCTCCTTGTGCATCTCATGTAGCTTCTTCATCTTGTACACTTACACATTCACATGCTCATTCTCACAAAGTTCATCATAAGCATGCTAGTGTGTTCAAGTGTGATCATTGTGGACGTTTTGGTCATTTGGCCAAATATTGTTTTGATTTGAAAAATAAATCTCATTTGTCAAATGTTTCTAGTAGACCATATGTTTATAAATGTAATGTTTGTGGTAGATTTGGCCACTTAGGAAAGTTTTGTTTTGATAATGTTTCACATTTGCAAAAAGCTTCAAATAATTTACCTTTATTTGTAAATGTTCCACGTACACCTTTTAATGGTCAACATAAGCAAATGCTTCCTTTTCATTGTACATATTACAATCGGAAGGGTCATTTGAGCGATTACTGCTATGACCGATCCCGTACACCACATATGCCCAAGAGGGTTCATAACCCTAGGGCTTTGAGCTTAAATGATAGGGGTCATGTCCCTAAATCATTTGGTACCAAGAGTTCTTGGTACCAAAACAAATTTGATTTTTAAACCAAAAATTTTAATGTTTTTGTCTTTCTTTTTCTTGATTTTGAAAATTATGCTTTGAAACTTTTTATATGAAATTTTTTTTTAAATTGATCAAATCTTTTGTTTTCATGATTATTTGTTTCGATCTTGATGAGAGGACTACGTTTATATAACCCTCCGGAGTCATTGGGTGTTTATTCCCAGACATTGTTTACCGGATGCTAAAAACGTTTATGGGTTGTTACTAGCTCAAGAGCTAGATAACATTGCCTCTCTTGATTTTTGAAAAATCAATGATGATTTGGTTTTATGTTCTTGTATGATTTACTTGTGATTTATGATTTCATTTGATTGATTTGTTTTCATTTGAAAACATTTTGCATGATTCTCATGCTCTTTTTCTTTTTGATTTCATAAATCTATTTATACATGGTTTTTATGTTTTTGATATGAGACACTATGTTCATCTTGATATATTTATATATGTTCTCATTATCTCTTGAATGTGAGTAATATTTAGCATGTATGCATACTCACATGTTTGCCATGATCTTTTATTGCCTATATTCTATATGGTATTTTAATAGGGGGAGCAATTCCTATACTTGTTTTATACTCACCCATGCTTATTGATAGGGGGAGCTTTCGCTCTCTTAATTTTTTTGTCCCCTTTTTGATGTTGTCAAAGGGGGAGAAATGTTGTGAGTATACATTTCCTTATTTATATGCATG
This sequence comes from Asparagus kiusianus, assembly GCA_022839385.1. NCBI lineage: Eukaryota > Viridiplantae > Streptophyta > Magnoliopsida > Asparagales > Asparagaceae > Asparagus > Asparagus kiusianus. Next base: position 58,519 of record BQKN01061064.1, on the reverse strand, counting down.
TGTATTATAATTTATATATTCATTTCCTTTCATGCATATATACTTTTTGTAAGTTGTTTGTCATCATCAAAAAGGGGGAGATTGTTGGCCTTCTTGTTTTGATGATGTTTAACAAACAATTTACATCTAATATTATTTGTCTAGTGTTTGTATTTTGTTATTTATTATAGACAAATAATAAGTTGGAGGTTGGATGGATTGCGCTATAACGATCATATCCAATGGAGGTTGGAGGAATAGTGGAGTGAAGCCTTGCAATTCAAAGTTAAAGATCAAGTTCAAGCTTCATCCGCGAGATTACAAAGAAGAGCTTATTGAAGATCAAGATCTAGCTTGGGTAACTTAGTTTATGTTTTATACTATGTGTGTTAAATACCTTAAACTCAATATCATATACACACACGGATTTGGTTTCTATGTATATATATAGTTATATATATACATGCATGGTTTTGGGTTTTCATGCTTTGGACACACTTGCAAAATACATGAGTTTTCACAAATAAAAATTTAATTTGAGAAATTCTTTTTCTAACATGTTTGTTTTTATGTTTATAAACATTTCGCAAAGTTTCATCAAGTTTGGAATTGATTTGTTATGGAATTTTCAAAATCATGTTTTTGTTCGTGCACATGTTCGTGCATGTTTTATTAAACAGATGAGTTTTCATAAATGGGAAGTGGTATTCAAGAAATTCTTTCTTTGACATGTTTATCTACATGTTTAGAAACTTTCCTCAAAATTTTACTATTTTTGGAGCTGATTTACTGTGCCCAATTGATTTTACAAAATCGTGTATGTCAGCAGTTTTTTAGAAACTATAAATCTGTGTTCAAACATTTATTTCTCTCAATTGGAAAAGGCTTTTTCACAAATTCTTTCTCTAACATGTTATGCTATATGTCTAGAACATTCTCACAAAATTTCATAATTTTTAGAGCTGTTTTACTATGTTTAATTGATTTTACAAAGCAAGAGACGCAGAAAAATCAGATCTGCCAGATTGCTACAGTACCCACGGTCGACCGCAACAGTCGACTACGAGAGTTACTGTAGCACAACGGCTCTATTTTCCTGGTTCCGATTTTTTGGGGATTTGCCTCGTTTTTTGGGCTTTTCTTTAGCTTTGGGTTGTTGTCTTGAGTTCTTATAAATACTCATCATCCCTCAACACTTACAACAACTCAAGAAATGTTTTAAACAAGTTTAAAGTGTTTTAAACAAGAGTTTAAGTGTGTTTTAGTGTTTGTTTGGTTTGTGAAAGAAGTTTTTACAAGTGGAGGAGATCATCTTCTTGTTTGGGCTCAAATCTTCATCTCTCCATCTTGATCTAGAGAAGTTTTCCTAAACTCAACTCTAGCTTTTATTTATAATTATTTGTTGATTATCATTTTTATTAAAGCTAGTTTTATATTTAGTTTAGATTTGATTTTATCTCATTGTTACACACACCCACTTTGAGCTTATTGTATTTGCATACATAGTATATTAGGGTTGTGAGAGATTGTAACATTGAGTTGTGCTTTCATTGAGTTCTTATCTATTGTAGAGAACAAATTTATATTTGTTACATTGTGAGTGTTGTAAGGTTTTCGGTGAGCTAGAAAACCGAGTGTGTTGTGAAGTTTTCGGTGAACTAGAAAACCGATTGTGAGGAGTGACGTTGATCGGTGAGCGTTGAAAACCGACACTGTGAGGTGTAAACGTTATTCAGGTGAGCGTAGAAAACCCGGTTGTGATAGTGGATTTCTCCCCGGGAGTGGGGAGCGGAGACGTAGAACGAAAGGTCCGAACTCCGTGATCATATTGCTTGTTTGAGTTTGTCTTTGGCGTATTTATTTTTGCATTCATCTTATATCGCCAATTGTACATTGCTCATTTATTTCATCCACTATCTTGTTTAGATTATTTACCCTTGTGTTAGTTTGCATATCCTTGCATATATCATATTGTATATCTATTTGATAGGATATATCTCCTTGTGTTAGTTTTATATCCTTGCACATACATTGCCTATATCTCTTTGTTAGGATATATATTATTGTTCATATTGCTTATTCTTGCTTATATCTCTCGTATATCTATCTTGCAAGAATATATTTGTTAAGTAATTTTAATTGGCATTTTAATCAGATTAGATTAGTATAAGACCCTAATTGATACGGGTGTATCTTCTTCTCTTCGGGAGCTTAGCGATCCTCATGGGAACTTGAGGATAGATGATTCTCATGGTATCTTGAGAATAGAGCAGAGGAGTCGTGGACGAGGCCATTGGAGGCGACAAGATCGAAGGATTCATCAA